>PVIC010001278.1:0-94959 GCA_004025085.1 Thryonomys swinderianus
GAGGGAGGGAGGGAGGGAAGGAGGAAGAAAACAGACATGAATGAATAACTTAGAGAAAAGAAAAAGTGTGATACCAAATGTAGTCTTTGCCTCCAGTTCTTGGCACAAAGCTCCTAAGACCCTTGAAATCTCCCAAGTAGTAAAAATGTCCTTGTGTGCAAATCAGACGACTGGTGACTGGAAGCCCCTACACAGCCTCATGAGAGCTGGTCACAGGGAGGGTCAAGACACGAGTGGAAGTTGGCACTTTCAACCCCGTTCCCCAGCTCCAGAGAGGGAGCCGAAAGAGAGGCCAAATGTGCAGACGATTACAGTGGTCCGTGACCAGCCATACCTACTTGCTGAAGCCTTTGTACAACACCAAAAAGAAGGAGTTTGGAGAGTCTATTGGTTCCTAAATATGTGGAGGTCACTGAAGCCTGACCTCGAAGAAAGCACGGAGGGTCCTCGCCTCTCCCCATAAACCTTGCCCTGGGCCTCTCTTCCATCGGGCTGTTCATCTGTGTCCTTTGTAATATCCTTTATAATAAGCAGACAAACAAACAAAAGTACGTCCCTGAGTTCTAGGGTCCGCTCATACATTCGTCGAACCCCGTAGGAGGCCAGAGAGCCTCCGCTTTCTCCCCACTGGTCAGAACACGGGGGATAATTCAGCCCTTGTCCTGGCACATGAAGTGCTGGCCTTGGAGGACCGAGCTCTGGACCACGGGACCTGATAGACAGGATCAGAACCGAATTGAAGCACAACTGGAATTCGCCGGTAAACAGCTGGGGTGTGTGGAGGGCAAAATCTCACAGCTCTGGTCAGAAATGTTGCGTGAGTGACTCCCAAAGGGAGGAGAAAGAATTTCACTTTTCCCGCCTCTAAAAATGGCTCGAGAAATGCTCAAGAGAAAGATAAATTAAACACCTCACAGGAGCTATTTTAAAATAAACTAACAAAAATAATAAGACCAAAATAAAAGAATACAACACATCTACTACCAGTAAAATTAAAATGCTAAGCCTTAAAAGCCTATATAATTTTTTATTGTAAAACTGAAAAGCTTTCAGAAGAAAACACAGGAAGAATTCTTTTAAACTTAGGATTAGGCTAAGAGATTTGGGACAAAATATCAGAAGAATGATCCATACAAGCACAAATTTGATAAATTTCATTTAGAATTTTCATTATGCAAAACACCTACTGTTCAGAAAATGCAAAGCCTAGTCACCAACCACAAGGAAATACCTGCCCATTACATATCCAAGGAAGGATTCATATGTGGAATACAAACTTTCTAAACACAACAATAGGAAAAAAATGTAATTAGAAAATGGAAAACATTACTTAAACAAGCAGGACAACAAAGAAGATATAGGAATAAGAATGAAACCCTTGAAAACATGTCAACATCTGCAGGCAGTGGGAAAAAACTAATGAATACCTCACTTCGTGAGATATCACTACAGAGAGAAGTGTGAAATAGGGAAAGACTTTTTCAAATGGTAAGTGGATCAAGAGATAAAATGAGGGGCCGGAGGATTAGCTCAGTGGTTCCGGTGCCTGCCTCGCAAGCGCAAGGTCCTGAGTTCGATCCCGGTAACCACTAATAACGCTGGGCGTGGAGACACGCCCACCAACAATCAACACCGCATACCACAATGCCGGACGTGGTGGCTCACGCCTGTCATCCCAGCACTCGGGAGGCAGAGGCAGGAGGATTGCTGAGTTCGCGGTGGCTTGCCTGGGCACCACAGTGAGCTCAGGGCCAGCCTGAACTACAAAGCGAGACCCTGTGTCAAAACAAAAGCAAAAAAAAAGAGATAAAATGAGAACTGAAAAAAGACACTGATCATGCCAATACTGGGCAGGGCACAAAGCGTATGGACCTCTCATGTATTGACAGTGAGAATGTCAAGAGGCACAGCCTCTCCTGATGTCAGTCTGGCCATATTTTAAGCAAGGGAATCTAGACTTTCCATAAAACCCAGCAATCAGATACTTGGGCCTTTATCCTACAGAAATTTAAAATTGTATTCACTTGGAAATCTGTACATAGATATCCATAACAGTTTTACTTACAGAAGCCCAAACTGGAAATAGCTCAAATTTTGCAAGAAGTGAACACTTAGATTCTGGTATACCCACCCATGGCTTACTACTCAGCAATAAAGAGCAAATGATCTACTAATTCATACAATTTAATGGCACTTAAGAATAGTATGCAGGGTGAAAACAGACAATCTTATAGGTCACACTCTGTATGCTTCCATTTATAAAACAACCTTGAAATGAGAAAATCATAAAGATGGGAAGAATTGAGTGATGGCCAAAGATTAGGGGAGGTGACTACGTAAAGGCCAAAGGAATTCCTTTGATGATGAAACATTTCTTTGTCTGGACTGTGGAAGTCTGTTTGAGTTTATATATGCAACAAAATGTTGTAGAATTATACATATATACACCCGAGGAACAAGTCCAAACACAAAACTATTGAAATCTCCATGAGATTTCATTATGACAGTCTCCTGGTTTTGATAATGTGCTGCAGTTATGTGAAATGTCACCAGTGGGCAAACGTGGGTGACAGTCTAAGGGACCACTTTGCAACTTCTTCAGTCTAAAATTATCTCAAAAATAAAACATTTTTAAAAGCTTATGTAAGATTAATGTGATAGCATTGGCAGTGGGAGGGAACCAGGGAGAGAAGAATATGCTAAATTTATCAATTCCAAATATTTTTCAGTGATTTTTAAAATATACCTTAAAAGTGGGATAAACTGAAATATAAATGAGAGTAGAAACGACCCTAAACACATCAATAATTGCAATCAATGTAAATGTACTAAGTAGGAATTATTTTATTTAGTAGTTTTATTTATTAAAACTGAGCTTTAACAGTTTTGTTTATATGCAGCTTGCAAGAGATATGTCTACAAAATGAAGACAGGCTGATGGGCCGGAGATTTAGCTCAGTGGTTCCGGCACCTGCCTCGCAAGCACAAGGTCCTGAGTTTGATCCCGGTAACCACATACAATGCTGGGCCTGGACACTCACGCCCACCAGCAATCAATACCACATACCACAGTGCTGGGCGTGGTGGCTCACTCGGGAGGCAGAGGCAGGAGGATTGCTGAGTTTGAGGCTTGCCTGTGCCACATAGCTCAGGGCCAGCTTGAACTGCAGAGTGAGACCCTGTCTCAAAAGGGCCGGGGTGGGGGGGGGGAGACAGACTGAATTTATGAGACAGAGATAGTGCTAGAGCAATCCTCATATAAAAGTGGATTATTCTCTGATCTAGAAGGCAGAGACAGAATTTCCTAGTGGCTCTGGCAACTGCTCTTGCAAATAATTTCAAGGAGACAAGATGACAGTTTCAGGGAAGCCCAGGCATGATGGATTGACAGAGGGAACTGGGGACTCAGCTCCCTACCTCTCGGCCAAACTGGCACTGAATGTGGCAAACTGACCTGAAGGAGGAAGTTGGTGGTCGCCAGGCTTAAAGTTAGGCAGCTCTTTCTGGCAGCTTTAAAGAGTTTTGCCTTCATTACGCGATCGACATCAAGGGTTCCTTTGGCTCAGTGCAACGCACAGACCTAAGCGTTCCCAATGAGCTCTTTCTCTCCCCTTCAATTTTATTTCGGTTAACTTTAAACAAAATTGCTTAACAAAAAGAATAAGCTCTAAGTAAGAAGCTGGCCTATAACCACGGTGCTTGCTTGGATTTTACCCGTTCAGCCGTCCCCTCCTATCTCTAAGCCCATCTACAGTATCTTAGAAAAGCCAGGTTCACAGAATGGCAAAGTTGAAAATGCGTTGGGATACATGGCGGTACCGTCCTCTGTCCTCCTTATTTTTCAGAAGAAGCTGAAACTCAGAGGCGCAGCAAAGAAGATCTGGATCGGACTGTGAAGACGCGGACCCGAGTTTCTCTGTCCCCACTCACTTCTCTCCCGACGATCTCTCGCCTCAAATATGTCTCGGGATAGGTTTTCAAACAATCAAAGGAAAGAGGAAACATTCTCCATCGCCAGCGGCCACCAAGGCTACTACCCCATGTTCCCAAAGAGCGCGCGTGGAACCGCGGACCGCGCTACCCTTTAACGAGGCGAGAACCCTTTAACGCGGGAGAACCAAGTCTGCCTGAAGCCTCCGCTGCAGGGCGACCTGTGACTTAAAAGATCAGAAAATTTAAAAACATAAGTCAGCATCTGCTTTCAACTATTCTCCCAGATTCATTTGGGGGCGGCACGAACGCTGCCCGCCCCTCACGTCCTCACGTTTAAACAGACCCCGAGCCAGCCAAGGGGACGCGGGGGCGCACGGGGCTGACGCGGGAAGAAAAGGCCAACCGAGCACCCGGCCCGGAGGAGGCGCGCGCGGGGGCCGCAGGCAGCTGCCCTCCTGCACCCCGCTCGGACGGCTTTGTTTGGCTTTTCAGTCCTGCACCCCGAAAGCCTCTAGTGCGTGGTGACAGAGCGTGGGGTGGGGAGGACTCCAGGGCACCATCGGAAAACGTCTGGGGAGACGCAGGGTGGGTGAGGAGAAAGACAAGGACGTTGAGGGCGCAACATTTTGAGCCTCGTGCGCGAGCGTCGCGGAGCTCAGATCTCCACCAGCCACGCGAAAGTGGGGGCCCCCGGGGCGCCGCGGAGCCGGGGGCGGGGTCGGGATGCAGCAGCGCCTGAGGCCCCACCCCCGGGCCAACCTCGCCCCGCCATTGGAGGGCGCCGGGGGCGGGCCCCAGGCCGCCTCCCTCTCGCCACCGTCCCGCCCCGCCCCTGCCGCCCCGCCTTCCCGGCCCGCGGAGCGCACGGGCAGGAAACGCTGGAGCCTCCTCCTAGGCCCTGGACGCCGGCCGGTGACGTCACCGGAGCGGGCTCCGTGGCCCCGCCCCCGGGGTCCGAGCTGTCACCGGGGTCTGCAGCGCCCGCGGGACGCGGCCCGAGGCAGGCACGTCGCGTCCCGGAGCGCCGCAGTCAGGGCCCTCGCGGCACCCGGCGATCTCGCCCTTCGCAGCCCGCCCCGGGCCCCTTTGCTCCGTCCGCGCCTCCCCCAGGGGCTGTGTCTGGAGACGCCGAGCCGGGCGCGCGAGTGGCCGCGGCCGGGAGAGACCCGTTTGACGCTCTCGCCCCGACCCGTTTGCACTGTTGCGGCTCAGGAAACCCCGGCGCCGTCTCGGGCAGTCTTGTGAGAGACACGGGGAGGGGGCGTTTCCTGCGTTTCTTGTTCTTTTCACTCACTTAAGGAATAAACTTGGCCGGCGCCTACTTTGGCGTTTGATGAAAGACGCCAGACTCCAGGGTTTGGGAGGCGGGCCAAGGCCGAGGAGGCCGCGGGGACCCGGCGGGAGGGCGTCCCAGGGAGGCAGCGGCCCGATCGCTCCGCGCCCTAGCGCGGCTCAGCCCCGTGCGCGGCTCCCACGAGCGGCTGCAGGAGCGTTTGGTCCCCAGGCGGCTGCGTCTCCACGGCGTCGGGGCCCTGTCATCAAAAGCTACTGTAGGCGTGTGTGGGTCCGGGTGTGCGTACGTGATTTACGTGTGTGCGCGTGTGTACGTGTGAGTTCGGCCCCACAGCCCCAAGAGGTGCACCGAGATCAGAGAGGAGCCTGAACACCCGCGCTCCCCTCGGAATCTCCCGGGCTCCGAGAGTTTGCAAACCGCGGTCTCGGAGGCTCCTTCCCGGAACCCGTCCCCATAAGTGTAACCGCGCCTGGGGAAGGGGCCTCGGGCTGAAGTGCTCCGTGGGCCGCTGCGTCTTGGGGCCCCACGTGGCGGGTCGCCCCCGGGCCTGGGCGTGAGCGCCGCTCCCGCGCGGGCTGTGCGGGGTGTGCGGGCGCCCGGAGCCCAGCGCGGGGCGCGGGAAAGAGGAGAGGCGGGTGCGGAGGGCGGGCGGCCGAGGCGCTTCGGCGGTCGGAGTTGGCCCCGCCGCGCTCGCCTCTCCGGCCGCCGCTCCTTCCGACCTCGCTGCAGCGTAGAAAAGCAGCCGCAGCCGCCGGTGAGGCGGGAGGGGAAGCGGGCCGCAACGATCGAGTGGGCGCGCCAGGACACCCCGGCTCCGGGCGGGGGGCGGAGGGGGAGCCCCCGTTCTGCGCAGGGAGGGGGCGGGGCCGGGGCCCCCAGGAACTCGGAGGAGGCGGGGGTGGCCGCGGGGATGGGGAAGCGGTCACCCCCAGGGCGCGGTTTCGTTCGGATCGCACATTCATTAGAGATATCTGATTAATTCCAGCTTCTGATGCCTATACATGGCGATTCTCTACCAAGGTGTCTATATTAAAATAAAAAAAGAATCACTCCGTGTCACCCCCGTCAGGCCTGCTCGTGGGCGTGAGGCAGTCCTTCCTCCGCCCTCCTAATGGACTGAACCATTCCCAGCTCTTCTTCTCCCCTCTGTCTCTCCCTCCCTCCTCCCTCTCTCTCCCTCTCTCTCTCCCTCTCTCTCCCTCTCTCTCTCTCTCTCTCTCTCTCTCTCTCTCTCTCGTCTCTTCCTCGGTCGGTCCCTCTCTCTCTCTCTCCTCCCTCTGCCTTCCCCGCGCATAAAGTCCCCGTCGATCCCGGAACTCGCCGGCGATGCCTGCTTTGCAGCTTTCCCCCGCGTTCTCTACACTAACTATTTAAAGGTCTGCGGTCGCAAATGGTTTGACTAAACGTAGGATGGGACTTAAGTTGAACGGCAGATACATTTCACTGATCCTCGCGGTGCAAATAGGTAAGTGGCCGCGCGGCCGGGCACCGGACACGGCCAGCCCCGGGCCGAGGCGCGGAGGGGACCAGCCGGCCCGCAGCCGCCTGGGGCACGGAGCCCCGCAAACCCCCGAGGGCGGGGGCACCGGAGCCTGAGGACTCGGGCGTCCCGGTTCGGGTTTTCTTTTTAAAAAGAGAAACGACTTCAGCTGTTCTCTGAGAAATGTGTATAACCGGACGTTTTTCCAAAGGGGGTTCCCCCACACCTTCCCCCCCAAAGTGCACCTCCATTTTCTGGCTCTCTTTCTGCCTTTAGACTAGGTTCGTTGCGCTCCGGGCAGTACCCTGGCCCCTGCGATCCTGCAAGATCTTACTTGGCAGGGTTGAGAGGCAATGCAGGAACAAGATGGCTAAGCGGGCAGGACTGGAAAGTTTCTGGGCCGACGGCGAAGCCAGCCCAGGCTCGCTCCAACTGCTGCCTTTGGAACTTTGTCCTTCTCCAGCCTCCACCCCCACCTCCCGGCTGCAGCTGGCGCCGCGGACCCTGCGGAGGGGCGCGGGGAGGACGGGGACCCTCCGACTCCATACTTTCTTATGCTTACATTGTGCGGGGTGCGCTGAGGTAGATGGACATCGTGTACCTTTGCAGGCACATCGCCTATGGCGGTACTTTCCACCTCACTGTATTTTATACACAGAAAAGGCCGAAGCGTCTGCAGTGTCCTATAGGTTGCTGTTGTTTCTGTTTGTTTGGGGTCGATATGGACGGATGATTTTAGTCCGTATGTTATGTTAAGGAATGTGGTGGAGTCCTAGTAACAGTCAGGGGGATCTTTAAAGTTCACGAATATTTTTTCCTCCTTGTCCAGAATGCAGAAAATGTTGTGGCTCCCGTGCACTAGAAAAGCCCCCTTCTCCGGTGGCGGGGGTCGGAACATTAATTAGCAAGGCCTCAAAGTGATAGGGAAGCAGGTTATTAATAGAAGGGACAAGAGAAAAAATAGAAAGTGTTCCACGGGTTTTCTGGAGATGGAGGGAATCGTTACCTCCTGTCATTTCAGATTGTAGCTTTCTTTGCAGACAAGCCTTTGCAGTATGGGGGCGTTGCTTTACAGAATCGGTTTGGGGCAAGAGGCAAAGGGCATAACATTTTTCTTTCCTGAGAAAACGTGAAGAAAACAAGATTGGCCATCTCTGGACATTAAAATGGTTTCTTTGCAGTCAGGTTTGTATGCATTTCACAAGGTTTTGAGAGGTTTTTTGCTTTTGTTTTTGGCTGAAACATTATAGGGATTTTAGTGTATGGATTCAAGATGTGTGGGAACCATAAAGATGTCATGTCTTCCTTTAATTCTGAGAAATGACTTTTAATCTAGTTGTGCGTCTTTGAGGTGAGTTGTAAGAGCCGCAATGGAGAAAGCACATCCCTCATGATGATAGCAAAACCCCTTGGTGTTGAAAATAAGTAAATGTGGCCTTTCGCAGTTGGCCTTTGAATTTTTAGAGAGCAAGAAGCGGCGACTGCCTTTGAGAGAGGATTTTTAATCGGAGCAGGTCTAGGGCTGTGTCTTCCGGGTGGGAAATAGCCTTGGGGGCTGGGAGCGGTTGCGCTTAAGGGACGCATTTTTGAAAGTACCAACCTCAGCCGGAAAATGACCATTTGTTGGCCGTGGCACTGAGACCGAGTGCGTTTGTTCCCGAACGTCTGCCCTTTCCTGCACCAGAGCGCAGGCTGTATTAACTCACGGCTGGGAGCTGTCCCAAATCACTGACATTTGGCGAGAAAAGTGGGGGTTGGGGAGGGGCGGGGAAGCAGAGTGGAAGGAAGGTGCGGCGGGTGGAAGTTTGGAGTGAATGAGAGGCCGAACGAATGAATGAACGAGTGGAAACCACACCGAGAGGACCTCGAAGGAGCCCGGGCCGCCCGCCCGAGCCCTGTAGAAGCCGGGTGCGGGAGGGACGGCGCGGGGCACCGGGCTGCTGCTACCTGCCGCTGGCCGGGTGCGCCTGCAAAATCCGTCCCGCGAGGCTCCGCCCCCCCCCCCCCGCGCAGGCAGGCTGCACCCCAAGAAGCCACCGTTGCAAAACACAGATATTTTCACGACTTCTTATTTTACACACGCACACACTCACACATGCGCGCTGTGCGGCGCTTGGGAAGATAATGTGGCCGTGACCGGCGCGCTTCCCCATCGCGGCGAGCCCCGCTTCCTTTTTTAAAAATAATCACCAGTGCTTGTTAGGGGCTTCGTTTCCAGCACCGAGTTTGGGGAGCGGAGGTAAAGGGTGAGGAGAGACGGGAAATGGGAGGGCGGCCTGTGCTGTCTCTCCACCGCAAAGCTGCCTGTGTGGCGGGGCCCTGTAGAGGAGGCGGGCAGAGCTGGCTCCATCCGGACAGAGCCCCTTAGAACAAAGATGCCTTTCTCCGTGACACTTCGAGGCAGCGTCCGTCCGATTTGCCGTTACTGCAGCGCCCGGGGCTTCTCCTGTGCGGGCCCAGAGAAGCCGGGAGGCTGAGGAAGGTCCCCGCCCCGGCTCAGCTCCAAGCCAACGTGGGTCCCTTCCCCAGCGTTTCCCGTTCCGGATTAGAAAGCGAGGCGCTTCCTGCAGCCATCTGCGCGCTCTCGAGCCAGGCTGCGGCGGCTCGCTCGCCTTCCCGCGGGTCTGCGCCAGGCCGGCGAGGCCGGGGGTGAGGCGGTCAGTCCTGCGGGCAGTGCCCTCACCAGTCGGGGCCGCCCGGACGTGGCCGAGAAGAGGCCTGCGCCCGGGACTGGGAGTTGGAGCCGATTTGGATTCGGATTCCCAGATTCACCCCTGACAGCTCCCCCCACCCCAGCGGCGCAGCGGGGCTTCTCTCGTGCCCCCTACCCAAGGTGCTTTTGGCCGGCAGGTACCCAGCTTCTGCTGGGGTGCCGGGCCTCGGGACAGGAAGGAGTGGCCACTGCAGTGTGCTCTGGGCCTGGACCTCTCTCCGTCCGGAGCCCCGGGGCGAGGACCTCAGTGCAGCCTGAGTTTTGTCTTCTCCTCCAGCCTCCCCCAAGGGCCTGCCCGCACCCCGTCTTCTGGAGGGAGCTCGGAGCTGGAGGCCGGAGCGCAGTGAGACTATGAGCTCTGCCCTCTGCAGCCCGGCTTGGCAGGAGGGGTCTGACCGCTGTCGTGATGAGCAGGCCGGCCTTTCTGAGGACCTTAGGGTTCCGTGGAGAGGCCGGTGCCAGCCGAGCCAGAGGAAAGCCCGGGGCCTGAGCTCCCGGAGGTGGCCCAGAGTCCCCGCGGGCACATCCGAGACCTCGCTTGCCTATGCCCCTGGCCTTCGGGGGCCAGTCCCCCTCCTCCCCGCCCCAGGTCTCCGCGGGGCCTGCGGCACAGACTCGGGTCGCACCGGGGTGGCTTTGGAGCCCACTCCTTCAGCAGTGTTTCCCGAGTGCCCTCCGTGGGCCAGGCGCTCTGGGGCCGGCGCCCGTGGTGGCCGCGGGTTCCGCACTGCGACCCACGCGCTCAGCCCCTCCACGGCGTCCTTGGGGGCCCCTCCGGTCACCTCAGAAACGGAAGACTGCACCGCCAGGCGAGGCTGGGTTTGCCGGGAAGCGTGAGGGGATGAAGGAGGGAGTGTGGGAAGAGAAAGAAAGGGGGCGAGGGGCGTGAGAGGAGGGGGCGCCGAGCCGCTGCAGGGGCGGGGCCACGGCCGGACCTGTCCCCCTCCCTCCAGGACACGGCGCTTCCTGGGCCGCTGTCCTTTACCGGCTCCGAGGAGGCTGCGGCGGGAGAGGCGGCGGGGCGGGGCTGCGGGGCTGACCTGTCCCTCTCCCCGCAGCGTCCCTGGTGCAGGCCGTGAGAGCAGCCGGCAAGTGCGATGCGGTCTTTAAGGGCTTTTCCGACTGTCTGCTCAAGCTGGGCGACAGCATGGCCAACTACCCGCAGGGCCTGGACGACAAGACGAATATCAAGACCGTGTGCACGTAAGTGCGTTCTCTGGGCCGGGGCTTCCCCGGGGAGGACGCGGACATCTGCCAGCACCGGCCTCGGCAACCCCGAACTCTCCTTCTGGCTCCAGACCCCGGGGCCCAGGGCCCTGCCCGCCCAGAGGGGCTCAGCCCAGCCCCCCTCGGCCGATGAGTCAGGACAGCGGTGTGGGCAGCACCGCACCAGGACCTGGGCACCGGGCAGGGAGCCCGGCTGGCTGCCAGTTCTTGGTTCTGCAAAATCTCGGCTTGAGGCCCTCTCCATCCGCCCTCTGGTGTGAAGCAGGGAGCAGCCCGTGGTCTCCCAGCATAGCTCTTGGCTGCAGGAAAAGCCTCCTGCCCACTCCCCTGTTTCCGGGGATACAGTGCCCCTCTGGTAGCGGCAGGCCAGGCGCACCCCTCTGGTCTCTGGCAGAAAGGCTGGAACAGTGCTTCTCTGTGACCCAGGAAGAGTGCGTCCCGCCACCAGGGAGCCTCTGGTTAGGGCAGCCACACTCCCGCTCGCGTCCCTTCCGTGCCTCCGCGGTCCCACCAGGGCAGCTGCAGGTCCAGAGAGGAGGAGCAGTGACCTGCTGGCAGGCCAGCGGCTTTCTCAGAGATGCCCTGGGAAAAGCCCTCTCCGCGGCCAGCAGAGCCCTGCAGAGATGGACCTGACACTCGCCCTGCTGCAGGGCTCAGCAAGACTCCTCTGCCACAGTCTCCTACTTTCCAAAAACAGTTCTGGCACCCCCTCCCCCGCCCGCAAAGCCCCTTTCAGTAAAGCCAGCCCAAGAGGTGTCCCTTGTTCCAGGGGCTGAAATGACCCTCTGTGCTGTGAGAGTCTTCTCTCCCTCCTTGCCAAAGGGCCTTCGTGTAAGTGATGATAACTCAGGACCATTCTTGCAGATCCCAGCCCTGAATGGCACAGTGCCCACTGGGCTCCGGGCCGGACAGGTGGCTGGCCCTGCTCTGTCACGAAAGGTACAAAAGCCATTGAATCCCACGTGCCTGGTAATAGTAAGACGAAATCTGTAAAGCACGACAGGGCTACAAATAGCACGGCTCCCACGTCCTCCGTCCCGAACAGGAACAAAGTTGGCTTTATTATTTTTTTTTTTTAGCAGAATGTGGTCGTGGAAAATGAGAATGAGGAAGGCCCTGTTCTGGGGTTCTGGGCTGTGGCTGCGTCCAGGCCCTGAGCCCAGCACCAGGCTGCAGCCCACCGCGGAGTTTCTCTTCCTGGAGGACTGGCGCCCCATCTAGGGGACACAAAGCAATTTAGACGCCCTTTGGGAGGTGCCCGGGATTGGAGCTCCTGGGGGCTTGTCCTCTGGGCCTCCCAGTGTTTGACGTCTCGCTATTTATTACCAGTGGTGGGATCCTGGCACTCCTGGGCCCCAGCCCCGCAAGGCACATTCAGCAGTGATTTTTAGAGAACAACCTGTATTCAAGGCAGACCAGCAAGCAGTTAGGACTGCACCATCCACCAGAGATGGGTGGCAGTGGGTGCAGATCGAGCCTGGCACCTGCCCTCAGTGCGCTTACCCTCGCCAGGCAGACAGTGGCAACAGCCGGTGCTGGGGCAGGTGACATAGGAGGCACGCAGATCGACCCGCCTGCAAAGGAGACGGAGCCCAGGAATCGATCACCACTTGGAATTATATTTAGTCTTGGGATCTATTTTGGGTTTTCAGCAGAAAAGGGGACAATTAAAAAAAAAAAAGGACAGGTTGGATGAAGTGGGGGCGGGGCTAGCACTAAGCTTGGGAGGAGGAAGTGGCTGAACCAATGCGGGGCTGGGAGCCAACCGGAAAGGGGGGACAGAGGACAGTGGACACCGCGCCTGCCCTGGAGTCCCGGCCCGGGGCAGTGGGCGCCACACCCCAGAGAACCCACTGGGTTCCAGCAGCCGGGAAAGCCGGGAGGAGGCCGAGTAGCACCCCGCGCCCAGCCTGCAGCCGGAGGTCTGGGAAGCAGCGCCCGAGCACTGACACTCACCGGCCCGGGACGGGCGAGCAGGCCGCGGTCTCCGAGGGGGGATCCGCGCGCGGACCTCGGAGGCCAAGACAGGAGGCCCGGGACCCAGCGGCGGGGAGGCGGAGAGAGAGGGAGTGAGGGGCGGAGGGGAAGAAAACGGGGCAGGGGAGCGGCAACAGCGGAAACGCGGAGAAATGGAAAACAAAAGGAAGAGGCGAGGGCGGGCGGAGGGGGAGGCGAGGGCGAGAGCGCGGCGGGGCGGGGGCCGGAGGGCGCGGGAGGAGGGCGAGCCCGCCGGCGGGGAGGGCGGCTCCGGGCGGCGACCGGTCTCGCAGGCTAAGAGGCCTTAATGGGCCGCAGCTCGCGAGGCTTAGCCCTGTTTTCCCAGCTCTCCCGGAGGAGGCCGAGCAATCTGTTCGCGCAGGCCGAGGTGCCAGCGCGGCTCCGCGGGCACAGCCGAGGCGGCGGGCTCGGAGTCGCCCCCCGGCCCGCGAGGGGGAACCAGGCAGGGAAAGGCGTGGGCGGCCCGCGCCCCGGGTGTGGGCCGGGCCCGGCGGGTCTGGGCCTCCGAAGCCGGGGCGCCCGGAGCGGGAGGGAGGCGAGGAGGGACGAAGGCGCTTCTTGTGTGTCGTTCTGTTCCTCCCCAGGTACTGGGAGGATTTCCACAGCTGCACGGTCACGGCCCTTACGGATTGCCAGGAAGGGGCGAAAGATATGTGGGATAAACTGAGGAAAGAATCCAAAAGCCTCAACATCCAAGGCAGCTTATTCGAACTCTGCGGCAGCGGCAACGGGGCGGCGGGGCCGCTGGGCCCGGCGGGGCCGCTGCTCCTCGCGTCTCTCTCGGCAGCTTTGGCGACCTGGCTTCCCTTCTGAGCGCGGCCGCCCCGCGCTCCCGCTCCCACCTCCTGCTCCCGGAACCGAGAGGAAGACCGTTCGTTCTCTGGGGACGTTGCGATTCTCTGTGATGCTGAAAACACTCATATAGGATTGTGGGAAATCCTGGTTCTTTTTTTTTTTTTAAGTAATTTTTCTTTGATTTTTTTTCTTTTGGTGTGTTTTATTTGCCAAATGTTACCCACTCAGTGATCCAGAAAGCACAGCCCAGATCGGACCTCAGCTTTAGTCTGTCTCACGCAAAAATGAGAAAAACGGCAAACCACCCCATTTTTTAAGTTTCATTTTTTTAATTTTGCCAAACGAATCTCAGGAACGGCCCTGGGCCACCGACTATATTAACCGTGTTGATAACATGAAGAATGAGGGGGCCTCCTTAGGAGAAAGCGAGGAGAGGACAAGGCCGGGGGCCGAGAGAGGCGTCCGCGGGAAGCAGCCGGTGGTCGCTCACGCTCGCGCCTTTCTTCCACAGCACCTTGTTTCGGTCATTCCCACCGCACATTTCTCCTGGAGAAAACCGAAGGGACACGGGCGGCTCTGCGACTTAAGGACAGGACGGAGAGGGGCAGGGGCTGGAGGACTCTGGCGGAGGCCAGCGGAAGGAAGAAACGCTTCGAAGTCACCGGGGGGCCAGCTTCACCCGCTGCCGTCCACGCATCTTTCACACCCACCCACCGCCTTTGTTTCCTCCTCTCTCTTGTTTTAGATGTTACACAAACAGTACCACCCGAGTATCCAACGGTATAGCTCACAAGGGGGGGGATGTTAAATGTTAGTCTAAAATATAGTTCAAAAGATTTTGACATAAAAGAGCCTTGATTTTAAAAAGAGAGAGATGTAATTTAAAAAATTTATTATAAATTAAATTCAGCAAAAAAGATTTGCTACAAAGTATAGAGAAGTATAAAATAAAAGTTATTGTTTGAAATGGGGGTGTCCTTGTCTTTCGTATCCGGATCCGAGGAGTTCTGGGGGTCTCTCGTGGGACACTGGACACAAGGTGACAAAGTCACCTGTACACAAAGCCACCTGACAACCTGCCATCTGCAAGCAGACCCTCCCACCTAGGGTGCCTTGAGAGCTCTCCCCAGTTGTAGTTGGGGAGAAGAAAGCCTTTTTAGAATTATTTAATTAAAAACCAGAGGTCCTTTCCGGGCGAGGGCTGGAGGAAAGGGGCCTTCGCACCGCTGAGCACGCACAGACCTCACGGCCGGCGCCAGCCCTCTGCCCGCCGGTGGGTCCGGCCTGCGCGCCACCCACCTCCTGCTCTGCGGGGGCCTGAGCCTCGGCCGGCCACCGCCACTGAGGCTCCCACCCAGGGGCCAGAGGCTGCGCTCCGGGCAGGGATCAGGTGAACTCGTTCATAATTAATAAGACAGCTCAGCTGAAAGGCGAGGAGACCGGAGCCTATCGATCCGGCGGGAGCTGCCGCCGCCTCTCCTATTTATAGGCCCCGCATGGCCCGCGGAGAAGTAAACACTGAGAGGAAAGCGGGCCGGGCGGCCTGGACGCGGCTCCGAGTGGCGGGCTGGGGCGGGAGGCCTCGGCTCTCGCGGATTCAGTGGAATCGAAATCGGACTTCTCCTAGGGTCGGGGGCGAGGAGGCGCGGAGCCCGGGCCTCCGGGAGGGGAGGACGGACGGGGCGCCCGGCCGTCCGGCCCGCACCGCGGAGCCGCCGCCACCCCGGGGAGGGCGCGCAGAGCCCCGAAATGCGAAGCGTAACCAATCGCTGCTGTAACCGTTCATAAATCAAACCCAGCGGGTCGCAGCGCAGTCTGCGTCCCCGGCGGACTGACTGCCAGCAACGCGCGTCCCTGCGCCCGAGCGGGACCCTCGCGGAGTCTCCATGGCAGCCGCGGCGCCCGGCGAACACGCACGCGCGGCCGCCGAGTCCCTCGCCGCCGCCAATCCCGGCCGGGCCCGCCCCCCTCGGCCCGGCTCTGGGCAGCACCGGGGAGCCCGGGCCGCCCGCACGGCCGCTATTTCGGAAAATAGTTGGGTTTTGTTCGTCTCGTTTCATCGGTTATGACGGGTCCGTGTTTAAGTGGAACGGGCGGCTGCTGACCCGAGCCCAGCTCCGAGAGTTCGAGCGCGGAGTCTGAGCCTCTGTGGACACAGACAGGAGGGAGCCCCGCGGGGAGGGAAGGGGCCGCCGGGCGCTTCGGCGCGATCTCCTCCGGCTTTGGGGGAGGAAGACGCCCCGCCCCTCGGCCACCTACCCAGACACCAGGTCCCTGGAAGATCTAGGCGAGGCCAAGCTGAGGCAGGAGACCAGGGACCGGCGGGCCTGAGGAGGCGGGCTCCTTCCCCGCAGCACCCCGGTTGCTCTCCCGGACCCTCTGCTCCTCCCGGGTGGGGTTCCCCGGTCCTGGGTCCTCCGAGGAGTCTCCGAGCCTTGGCTCCGGGTTCGGTGCCCCCTGGCCCTGTCCAAGGCCCGGACCGTGCGCCCAGGGCGAGGTTCAGAAACGCGGGCTCCAGAGTCAGCCTCGTCAGAGAAGTTCTTTCCTGGGGTGATTGTTTAGATTAGTATCGCGCCGTCTTCGACTATAATTTGCTGTTAAATCATGATGACATCTGCATATGATAATTGGTGTTACTGTGTTTAAGCAGCAACTCCATAAGGCCTTTGCCAGTCCTGGGAGGCCGTGTTACCCAAGGAGCCCACGTCCCCTGAGAGGCCCGAGGAGTGCGTGGCCAGGGTGGGGGCGTCACGGCCCGTCCTCGGCCCACGCGGGGCTCTCGGGCCCTGTACACCGCCCACAGCTCTCCACTCGGCCCACGCGGGCTTCTTCGTGCCAAGAGCAGCCCTGGGGATGGAGGGGGGCTCCTTCCCTCCCTCGTGCCACCCCCAGACTGAGTGGGTTCAGGACACGGGAGACCACTTGGGCCCAATGTCAAATGCTCCTCGTGGAAAATTTCAGCGAGGCCATTTCGGGAGTCCAGGCCTCAGCAGCAGCTCGGGGCGGGTGGGAAGGAGGTGAAGCAGAAAAGGACAGGACCGTGGGCCTGCGGAGGGTGTGGGGGAGGCCGACCGGGAGGAGACTGCGCAGAGGCCATGGAGGAGAACCTGTAAAACAGCAGGAACTGAGTGCCTGGAGCGGAGGTGATGGATCCAGCTGAGGAACAGAGAAGACGCGGAAGTCAGGACTGCCTTTCCCAGGGTGCAGGGAGCCGGGTGAGCCCAAGAACCTCCACACCGTTGGTTCCCTTCCTCCCATCCAGGGACCCTGCACAGGCCTGACCCTCCCTGCCCCAGGCCGGGTCCCACAGAGTCGCAGGCTCCTTCCCTCGCCACCGCCCGGCCGGACCCCAGGGAAGGCGCTGCCGCGTTTCCTTTCTCCGGGACACCTGGAAGGGAGACCGAGGTGCCCGAGGGGAGACCGCCCGCTTCACGCTCTGGCATAGAAATGAAGGGGTGGGCGGGTTGGGGAGGAACGGTGAGGACAAGAAAGAGGTGCAGGGGCTCAAGGAGACCCCGAACCTACTCCGTCCTCCTCCCTCCTCACTGCAAACTTGGTGCTGGAGCTCCGGCACCCCGAGAACCCCCAGGGCCCGTTCCTTGAGCGCAGGGCCCGGGAGGGTTCAGCCTCAAACCCCGAGGCTCAGTTCAGACCAGCAGGGCCCATCCTGCTCTGCTCCCCTGGGAGCGGGCTCTTCGCCCCCTCTTCCAGACTGGTGTGGGAAGAAGGAAGCCTTCAGGTTCAGCTCCAGCCTTCCCAGGACGGGGCTCAGGAGGAGCTTCCAAGAGCGGGGTTCAAGCCCAGACACTTGCTCGGCAGCCATCTAACCCCGGGCGGGGTCCAGAGCCCACAGGCAGGGGAGATGACCACACCTCCCGGCAGGTTTGTACTCCGTATCCAGTGAGAAACCATAAAAGCAAAGTGCTTTCCCGCAGCATAGCCCTAGGTAGTACTCATTTTCTTTCTTCTTGTTTGGAACTAGACTTAATCCAGCGGACCTCACTGAAGTCTTCAAAATGACTTTGAATAGAAAACCTCATTCTGACTTTGGGGGAAGCTTTCCTTACCGTCCAGCCCTGCAGATTCCTCTCCCTTGTGTTATTTGGGCTCCAGACCTGTCCATGACCTTCCTAAAGCTCCTTGAGTTAAGCGAGGCTCGGAACAAGAAGACCCAGGGTTCTTCCAGCACTGTGCTCCTGCTCTAGCTTCCGCTGGCACCCATTCATACCTCCTCACTGTCTTCATTCATATTAAAACCCTCACGTGACACCGAGGATGGAAGACCCAAAGTTATTGAAATCAATGAAACAACTCAAAAACACACAGAAGGAAAACCTTAATCTCTGCTCCACTAAAAGTGTTAACGGCCTGCCCCAGGGCCTGTGACATACGCTGAAAAGGGCCCAGAGGAGCCTGGGTTTGGCTTTTCCATGAGGACCTGCATGTCTTTACAGCTGAATTCAAGATCAAGAGCTAAACCTGTAGCTGTTTCTTCTAAGTTCTTATACAGGATTTGAGCCCCGTTGTTCCTGTTGTCAGACTTCAGACCTGCAGAATTAACTGTAAGGTGATATAAAATGTCATTTAAGCCATGGAGCTTATCACAATTCATTACAACTACAATTAGAAAAGAAATAAAGTCTTAATCTGCAGCACTGTGCCTAGTCAGTTGCAAGAATATACAGTATTGGGTGGGGACAGGGCACAGAGGCCCTGCTCGGTCTGTGGGTGCTGGGGAGGCCACGGCTTCACTTCAGCCTGGGCCCGTTTCTTACACAGAAAAAAAGGGGGTGAAAACAAGCAAAATGATATGTGGATGTTTCACAGTGCCTCGGCATAGAGCTTTTTTTCATTATTTTTCTCTCCTTTTTTGTCCCCCTTTTAGCCGTAGGAGCCTCCTATCTGCTTCCTTTCTGTAAAGTAACGTAATGGATGTGCCTGGCCCGGTAATAGTCACAGGGCTACCCAGAGGGGAAAAGTTCATCATTCCCGTGATGGATGGGAGTTGATACATTCCTGCAACACATTCCCTCAATAAGCGCAGTGACTAGTACTAGCTACGCACCTCATCACCTGGACAGGTCACACTCGGACTTCCTCCATGGTGGTATTTCCAACTTCGCGCATCGCCGGGGCACAGGAGGAGGGGCAGGTGGCACTCCATCTCTGGAGCACCTGGAGAGGGCCACCTACTTGTGAGGCCGGAGATGCAGGAAGCCCAGGGAAAAGCAGAGCCTCGAAGACCTCCAGCAGCCACCACCCTCCACACTGAAACTCCTTCAGATAGCCCAAACTCAGGGAAGGGAAGGGCACATCTGCCCACCCTGAGTTAACTGAGCTACCAGATGCTTGTTTACGTGAGGTCACCCTGAGGAGTGGCCTCTTGACCCAGAGACAAGACCAAGCAGGCCAGCAGGTGGGGACAGGCTCTTGGCAGGGTCATTAACTCCCTGCTTCCTGTGCTGGGCCTGCAGCCTCTCTGTCTTCTTTGAAGGCCCAGTGAGCTTTGGTAGCGACTGTGAAAAATGGCTCTGGGACCGTCCTAGGCCGCCTGTCACCTTGTCTGGCTGTCACCTGAAGCCCACTGAGTTGTGATCTCCCTTAAGCACAGAGAGAAATCCCAGGCAAAGTGACCCACGTAACTCTGGCCAAACACATTCTTCTGAACAGGCAACTCTGAAGGGATGAAAAGCATCAGCGCGTCTGAGAGCCGCAGTCCCGGGCTGTGAGGCTGCGGGCCTTGAGCCGGCTTGGCCGTCCGGACGTCGTGCAGCCCCCAGCCTGGTCTCGGGACCGCGCCCCTAGCCTGTGGGCAGCACGTGCCCTTTAGTCTTTACCTTGATTGCTGCTCTTTTGAGCAGAATAGGGGGCAAACTCTTTTTCCTCAATCACTTTGTTTACGATGTTTGTTGTAATTTTTTCATATTTCCCTTGTATACTTGTATATACGCTCACCCTTGTAAAAGCCCTTGTATACTTTTACAGGTAGCAAAGGAAGATGACTCCATCTCTGCCCAACTTTTTTCTTCAGGACTTGCTCTCTATTTAATTTCAAAATGTATATGTCCAACTTACTCACATACTCATAATCACAAAGGCTTTAATGAATATGTCTTTTGTTTTTTGGTCTGTTGATCAGTTGGAGGCAAGATCTCACTGTGTAGTTCAGGCCGGCCTCGCACTTGCTGTGTACCCCAGCTGAACTCACACACTCATGGCAGTCCTCCTCCCTCAGCCTCCACAGTGCCGGGGCTACAGGCGTGAGCCACTGTGCCTGGTGAATACACCTTTTAGTACACAGAGATGTACACAGACTACTGTACGCAAGCACACACACACACACACGTGTGCACACACGCATGCACAGTACCCTTGACCTTGACTTGTTCCTTGTTCAAAGCAACTTATTCAGTCAGCATTCACTCGCTTGTATATATATAAATCCTCCTGTCTCTGCCTCCTGAGTGCTGGGATGACAGGCGTGAGCCACCAAACCTGGCTCGCTTGTTATATTTTGACAGGCTACAGGGACACCTGAAAGACTCATGTTCCTGCCTTCATCTCCCTCTAATTCAAGGAATTCTCGAAATCTTTAGGTTTCCTGCTCCCTTGTTTGAAGAACAGTCTTTTCCACGCTTTATCCTCGCTCTTTATGAATGTGTCCCCTCGTGCATCCAAGGCGACGGTGCAGACAGTGGCCAATCTCCAAAATGGCCTCCAGTGACTCCTGGCATATGTTCCTGTGTGTGGCCATGTTGCACTGTGGTTCAGGGCTGGCCAAGAACGGCCAGTAGAACACAAGCAAGTAATCGCGTGTAACTTCCAGAACGAGGCCATAAAATCCATTGCAGCTCCTTGGGGTTCCCTTGGGCCACTTTCTTTGGGGAGACCAGTGGCCGTGTAATGAGGACATTTGGGAAGCCCTAGGAAAAAGCCCACCCGGGCTAAGCCTGAGACATCCTGCCACTGCTTTGTCAGGGTCAAGAGTGTGCCATCTTAAAAAACAGCCAGGGGCTGGAGGATTAGCTCAGTGGTTCCGGCGCCTGCCTTGCAAGCGCAAGGTCCTGAGTTCGATCCCCGGAAACCACATACAAAGCTGGGTGTGGAGACTCATGCCCACTAACAATCAATACCACATACCACAGTGCCGGGCATGGTGGCTCACGCCTGCCATCCCAGCACTCGGGAGGCAAAGGCAGGAGGATTGGTGAGTTCGAGGCTTGCCTGGACTACATAGTGAGCTCAGGGCCAGCCTGAACTACAAAGCCAGACCCTGTCTCAAAAAAAAAAAAAAAAAACCAGCCAGAACTGCAGACACTGGTGTCCCCAGCTGTCATCTGACTGCATCTTCAGGAAGACGCTAAGACAGGACCGTGCAGCCAAGCTGCTTTCAAATCCTTCACCCATAGGAACCAGAAGAAATAACATAGGTGATCATAGCTGTTGCAACCACTGCTTGAGGATGACTTTTTCGGTAGCGACACATAAGAAATGAAATGCCCCAGCCATATTCTTTCATTTTATTCTTGAACGTTTGTTCATTTGTCTGCATATCACATGAGTTTGGATAAGTTTTGTTTGTTAATCAAAGAACAAGGAGAACCACATATATTTAGCTCGCTTTTGTATAGTGAATAACAAATACCTTAACATTTAAGGTTGGGAACCTATCAGTACAAATATACACGGGAGATAGATCTCAACATTTCAAGCAGAGGTAACTGTACGAAGTATTAGTTAAAATGAGTTAGAAAGATTGGAAGAGTAAAAAACAAAATAGTAATGTTACTCCAAATTACCAGGAAGACTTAGGTCTGAAAGAGCAAACGAGAAAATGGCATCACCCAGAGCCATGACTTCCACTGACCTGCTGCTGAGGCACAGTCAGAGGTACCCTGAAGTTAGAGGGAGAAAGCTTGTTCAACATTCCTCCCACTTTCCAGTCTCTGAGAGAGTAGGCCCTAGGCAGACACTGAGAGGGGCAGTAGGCAGAGGATTCTGGGAAGTGTAGTGTGTAAGCTCCCTGCCCCTACAAGAAAAGAAAGATTAAGGCACTTAAAAAGCTGAAAGTCAATAGACATTATTCATCACCAGGAACAGTAACAGAGATAATGCAAATAAAGGCATACTGAAAAATGAACTATCCAACATGTGGTACTTTGGGGGACTAGAGAAATTCAGATGTTCCCCATTTATTTTCTGAGACATATTCCTTAGCCTATCAAAAGACTGGAAACTCACCAGATATTCATTCCTCTAAGCTCTACAAAATGGCTGCCCAAACCAAGCCCTCTTTCAAAGCTGTAGAAGAGAACGCCTAGTAAAAAGAGTAACCACACTGAGCTCAGGCTACAGCGCAGACTTTGTTCTCCCTTCTTTTCACTTGCAAACTCATTGACCCACAACAACCCCATGAAACCAAACCTACTGTGGTTCCATTTTACAGGGAGCGAATTCAGTCCCAGAGCAGTTAACTCACACAGTCAGCGAGTGGCCGAGCTAAGGGGCTAACATGGCCCCTGCCTTTGAGGTTATGTGTTGAGCTCTTCTGTTATTCTCCCAGTCACCCTCCTGTGTCCTCACCTGAAATGTGGTAGCTGCTTATCACTGGTTACACTCATGCTTGACTCATTAAAAGAGCTTAACAGTATAAAGTGAATACGGCTTAAAGAAACAGTCCTTGAGCTACACTACACAATCAATGGTTGACCTTGTCCAAATGTTGGCTGTACCATAGGACAATCCATTAATCTTGTTTTTTTGTTTGTTTTTGTTTTTATTTTTTTTTAATTTTTTGAGACAGGGTCTCGCTTTTGTAGTTTTAGGCTAGCCCTGAGCTCACTATGTAGCCCAGGCAAGCTGTGAACTCAGCAATCCTCCTGTCTCTGCCTCCCGAGTGCTGGGATTACAGGCGTGAGCCACCAAGCCCGGCTATTTTGTTTTGTTTTTTGAGACAGAGTCTTGCTTTGTAGTTCAGGCTGGCCCTGAGCTCACTATGTAGTCCAGGCAAGCCTCGAACTCAGCAATCCTCCTGCCTCTGCCTCCCAAGTGCTGGGATAACAGGCATGAGCCACCAAGCCCGGCCATCCATTAATTCTTATAGAAAGGTTATAGTTTTTGAAACCCTCAGGGGCTCTTTATCTGAGTCTCTGAGTTGGTCTTCTTGGCTGGAAATACTCTCCAACCCAAGTCGGGGAGGAGCTGATGAGAAGCCATGTGCTTGGGCTTCTCAAGATGAAAGCTCAGAGTGAGCACTAAACTTGGGGTGGCATTTCCTGCCAGCTAATGAGTTCAGTCAGTTTGCTTAAGTTTCTTCCCTTTGACAGAAAACCAGAGAGGAGAAAAAGATGGTTCTTCAGAAATTTCATTCCAGCCTCTCAGAAGACTTTATGTTTTATATTTGGGGGATATATCTGGGTTCACACACAGAAGATTATTTTGAAATAATCATTGCTTTGCTCATCCTAACTAGAGAGCAATGAGGTTAAAGACACAGACAGGGACAAGGAGAAGAAGGGAGAGGAGAGAGAGAGAGAGAGAGAGAGAGAGAGAGAGAGAGAGAGAGAGAGAGAGAGAGAGAACCAGGGAGGGAGGGAGGGAGGGGGAGGATAGGACAGGAGAAGAGAGAAGGGAGAAGAGAAAAAGAGGGTAGAAAGCACATCATGTTATAGCACTAAACCCTTCTATCATCTAGCCTTGTCTTCTGAAGATGCTCTTTTATTCTTAAAGCTTCCCATTAGCCCTTCCTAATGAAAGAAGCAGAAATCCAGCGGTGAAATGCGGAGTCTCCAATATAGTTTGTCCCTGGCATCCATGGACCAGCTTTAAGACCTCCATAGACATCACGCTCCACAGAGGTTCGAGTCTCTTCCATAAGAACAACATGGTGTTTACACAGAACCTACACAATCCTTCCACACACTGTAAATCACCTATAGATTATTTATGGTACCTGATACAGTCTCAGTGTCACTTGGTTTGTTGTTATATTGATGACAAGAAAAACATCTATACATGCTCACTACAGAAACAATTTTTTCTGACTAATTGAGATTGACTGGATCCATGGAAGCAAAACCCACACATATGGAAAGTGAATCGTCACTGTAAATACCAGAGCTCATGACGCTGATTGTAAGACTGGAAGTGTGTGTGCTTCTTATATGCCAATGTAAGTAGCCATCAGAAGGTGAAAGGGCAATGCTCCTCCTGGGTCCAAAGCTGTTACCAGGCACATCAGGGCATTTTTGTGTGTTGGACTGTAGAGTCCAGGGTCAACCAAGACATACCCAGTTCTTGTCCTATAGCAGGAGCATCTGAGAGAGAATGTTGCCATTAAGAAAGAATTACAGACGTGTAAGTAAAAGGAGAGGCAATGGTTGCTGTATAGTTCATGTGAATAATGCTCTTGTTTTATAGTCATCCCTTTTATGAACTTCTATTGCAGACCAGTCGAGGTTCCCTGTTACATTTGTCCTCACTCATGGCCACAGGAGAAAAATTCAGGTATTCTAAGTCAGAAAAAAAAGAAGTATTATTTCGGTGCTGACACAAGCATGGACCTCTGTGTAGTTACAGAGACAGGGACAAGGAAACAAGCATCAGTGCACAATGCCTTGCTCGAGATGAATGCCTTGTTTTAGAAAACATGTGTTTTTTTCTTTGCAAGTACAGAGCTCCTAAAAACAAGCCTTTCTGAATACGTCTTGCCTGTTTAGGGGAAAGACCCATGCTCTCTTCCTCAAAAGACAGGCCAGCCAGAAACCGGTCCCTCGGCACCCAGCTCAGGGAGGCGCAGCTCCAGAGCCACACGTCCGCCCCCCAGGGGAGCCTTTGGGGTTTACCGTCCCCTCTTCAAGGTCCTTTGACAGCACGGGAGTCAACAGGAGGGGAGAGGAGTCAGCACCGCGTGGGCGCACCCCAGGCACCTGCTCACACCTGCAGGGCTTCCCGAGCGGGTGCGGTTTTCTGACACGGGGTATGAGGCGCAGCCACCGATGTGCATCCACCAGAGAGGGAGAGCGGTGAGGAAGGAGCCCGCATGTTCGCGCACCCTCGCGTGCTGCTCCGGGCTGTCTGTGGCGCTCCTCCGTCCTGCTGGCCGTGCTCTCTTCCCGCACCAGCAGCCAGCTCTCTCTCCGCCTTGGACTCCTGAGCTCACTCTGCCGCAGTGCCGCGGTACTCATGATTTCCTAGGCCCCCCTCAAATTTCCGCACGGAAGCCTCTCTCTTGTCATTTAGTGCTAATTTCAGCATCCGCTCATGCAGACGCCCTCTCTGACCTTCCACCGTAAAGTGACAGTGCCCCACCAAGTGCCCCGCGCAGAAGGGCACTATCACAGACCTGGTTTTGTCTCTTCCATACCACTTCACCTTTACACAATTGTTAAAAAAAAAAAAATGTGCTTCAATATTGTTGCCTTCTGTAAGACTTGGTGCCCTGGGAAAAACTATGGGGGAAAAGACATTTTCTGTATAGTTCTCTGTCTCCTAAGCCCTTGGGCCCTCTCCGGGTCTCTCCTGCGCCCAGCCCTGGATCTGTAGCTCTGCAGCTCACATCCAGGTTTTCAGCTCTGTCATGCTGTCTCCTGGGCTTAACTGTAAACAGATTTCAGAGCACCTCTCGTTTCCCTTATCCACGAGGGCTGCATCCCAAGATTCCTAGTGACCAATCGTACATATTGTTTCATGCAAACACCCTATGATAAAGTCAAGGACTTTCATCTTTGAGTGTAAGGTAGGCATCTTCCCATCCTCTTTGGCATATCCAAGTTGCCAACATCATAGTCTTGTACTTTTGGCCACTGGTAAGTAAAATAAGTCTTACTTGAACACAAGCACTGTGATAGTACACTAGGCACCATAACGGCCAGGAAGTGACCGAAGAGTGGGTAGCAGGTAACATGTGGATACACCGGACAGAGGAGCGACTTCTATGTGGAATGAGCAGGATGAAGGGATATTTCATCATGCTTCTTGGAATGGCATGTGATTTACATCTCAATCCTAGAACTTTGCATATGTTATTTTTGAACTGTGCTTGACTATAGGTAATTTAAAACATGAAAAGCAAAGCCAAGGATAAGGGAAATGACTGCGTCGAACAATGGGCTCCTCTGATCTCTCAGAGAATTCTGTGTAGCCTGCCCTTGATTTACAGGGCAGCCTCTGTCAGGCGTGGTGAGCCCAAGGGGGGGCATGGTGCCAGAGCAGGGTCAGGCTCTGTCACCCCACAGGCTCGTTGGCTACATGCCAGCTACGGCCGACACCTCTCAGACACTAATTCCGATTATCCTTAGAGTGGCCTTCAGTCTTTGTCACCCCGGGTCCAAAGTCCCAGTCCAGCTATCACCTACCCCAGTACAGACGGTGGTCGAGGATAAGGTGGTATTTACACCCATATTAGCATTCACTTCATGGGAAACCCTACCTTCTTATTAAGAACTCAGATAGTTGTAAACCAAAGTCATTTTCATGACAGATTTCATTTTCTGCATAAAATAATCCAACGTATGTAACAAACAAGCACTTTCCTAAATGAAATCAAACATTGGCCCTTTACAGTTGGGAATGGAGGGGAAATTTAAAAGCTGAATCCTCCTGCCCCCTTTCCACGTTGTTCTCTTCCAAGAAATCCACCACTCCCTTAAAGATCTGGGATGTATCTTCATCACTACCCACGCGGGCCCCCGGGGGGCGCTGTTAAGGCTTTTAACTCTGGTTACCGGCTCCCTTGGGGAATGCTTTGATTTTCCACACCAGGTCAGCATGGCCACCCTAGCCTACTGAACCCAAAGGCTGGGCCATGGACTTTAGAAAATGCAGTTTAGGAAACTCCACAAATGATTCTGGGCCAGAACCAAAGTTGATTCTCACTAAAATGGGCAGTTACAACCCACTCACTCATCTCTTAATTCTGCATTAAACACCACGGACCAGACAAGAACATTTTCAAAAGATGTTACTAAGGACCTGGGGAGAGGTGCCAAATACTACAGAAAGGAACACCCAGATAAATGAGCCAGATTCTGATTTCTGTTCCGAGGTCCCCGACAGCACCATTTGGAAAAGAATAGTAACTGGTAAAGAAACTCTGTTAACAAGAGAAGTTTCCACGGTACGTTTGGGATTCATGACTCTCCACACTTGCTCCCAGCCTTGACAGTCACCACGTACACTGCACGTTTTTCTGGAAAAGCCTTGTTGAGATCTGTTTAACTGGTAGTCTCCAACATGTAGTCTCACCACTGCAGAAACCCTACGACCAAAGACATTCTAAAGCACTTTGAGGGTTTTTTTTCAAAGCCCGTAGCCAGGGCTCTGGGAGGGACTGCGCTCTCTGCCTGTCCACTCAGCCCTGCCAGAGTTCTGCTGGCTAGGCTTCCTGCTCCTTGGACTGATTATTCTCCTCTGACAAAAATCCCACCACGGTTCCTATCTGGACATCCCTCAAGACTCATGCCCTCAGAGACAGGACTTTCGGAAGGTGACCGGATCAGGGGATCTTATAGCTGACTGGTCCCAGGAGACAGGGCTGGCTGGAGAGGTGGCTCACTCAGGGGTGATCGGTAAGGGTTCACCTCCCTTTCCGGGTCCTCCCTTCACTCCCTGATCCCTGAGTGCCATGAGGCGAGCAGTGCTTCTCTGCCAGGCCCTTCCACTGTGTGTTTTTCCCTGGGAGGCAGCCAGCTATGGACTGAGAACATGAACCAAAATACACCTCTCCTCCTCTAAGGTGTGAGCGTGTCCCAGTTGCGTTCTGTCCCAGCAATGGGGGAAGTGATCAGGATACACCCTTAGGTCGGAGATGTGGTTCAGGGTAGGGCACCTGCCTAGCATGTGTGAGTGCTGAGCTTGATCCTCAGAACTCCCCCAAATAAGTGCGGCCCCAATTCTAGGCTGCTCCACAGGCTGGAGCATCACAGTTTCCTGTCTTTGGCCTTCTTTATCCACAGGTTTCACATTCTTGCATCCCATTAACCAGAGACTAAAATATTTGGTAGAAAAATTGCACCTGTACTGACACGTACAGACATTTTTCTTGTCATTTTCCCAAAACAATACAGTATAACAACTGCTGGCTTAGCATCTAGACAGCATTAGGTATTACAAGTATCATGTAATACAAGGTATTAAAGTACACAGAAGGATGTGCACAGACTCTGTGAAAATGCCACATGATTTTATAGAAGGGACAAGAGTGTGGTGGCCTATGCCTGTAATTCCAGAATTCAGAGGCTGTGCAAGAGGATCACAAGTTCAAGTCCAGCTGGGAACCTTAAAGACTTAGAGATTCTGCCTGAAAATTAGTTTTTAAAAAGGGAAACCATGAATTTTGGTAACCATAGGGGCTGGAACAAATGACCTGTAGATAGTGGAATATAAGTGTTACTAAAACTCTGGTCTCTTTAGGAGATGATACGGTACTAAAGAGGTTTCTGTCTCTAGACATGAAATCAGCGCAGTCAGTTGTCCATCTGGAAGAGCAGAACAGAAGCGACATGACCTCTACTGCCTCTTGTGGCCTGCAGTGGGTCCCGAGGCCGTGACGGCCCTGTAGACGCAGGTGCCAGGCTCTGAGGAGCATGTGACTACAAATGTGTCCAGATTCTTGGCAAGGTGGAGTAGGAAGCAGAAGTCCCTCCGCATCAGCACCTCCAAGTGCCTCCCCTTGCCACCCGCGGGCTTGATCTCGCCATGGTGGGCCCTGGCCATGGTGGCCTCTGAGTTCTCGGCCTGCCCTCCCCCTCAGACAGCTGGAAGGGGGGGAAAGAGATTCCTGATCCAGGGCTAAGACCAGAGGTGCACAAATTTAAGAACAAGAAAAAAGGACTGGGTATTATGGCTCAGGTACGTATTCCCAGCACCCTGGAAGGCTGAGGCAGAAGGAGCACAAGTTTGAAACTAGCTTCTGTATCCCAGTGGCTTGGTGGGGCCCTGTCTCAAAAATGGAAGGAAAGAGGGAGGGAGGGAGGAGTGAAGGAGAGAGAGAGAAGGGGAGGAGAGGGAGAGGAAGGAGGGAAGGAGGGAGGGAGAAAAGGACGGAGAATGTGGTTCAATGGCAGAACATTCCTGAGTTTAATCTCCCATTAGAAAGAAAGAAAGTAAAACAGGGAAGAAAAAGAACTTCCCTGAGAGCGTGGATGAGGACACTGGGGACAGAGGAATGTGCTTCCGGAGTCTCTGGTTGAAATTTGGAACATTCCCCCTGTAGTCCAGTGTTTCTCAACTATGGATAATGCTCCCCTCGAAAACAGTTTTGTGGAGACAGTTTTGACATCTCCTGTGGGGAGGAAGGGCTCCTGGCATCCGGTGTGTCGAGACCAGGGTTGGCACTGAGCATCCTACGGGCACAGGAAGCCCCATGAAAATGATCTGCTTTAAAGTCTCTACGGTGACAAGCCTGGAGAAACTTAGCCATAGATCCGCAGTACACCTGAAAATCTGGTTTAGTAACTCAGCTATGGTTGAGGCAGGAGATCAGGGCATGGAGAAGCAGCCGGGCACTCGGGCACGACCTGCCGATTGTGCAGATGTCTTCACACTGCTGTCCGCAGCGCTGCTGACGTGGGGCCGAGCCCGGCCCTGCACCCGACACCAACTGCACCATGCTGTCTTCAGTTCTTCGGACACAAGGTCAAGCAGGTTTGTGATGGGACGGCTTAGACCTGACAGAAAGAGGGTCCAAAAACAGTAGCCTTTAAGCTATGACTGCTGTGAGGCTCTTCTGCATCTCACTTCTTCTTTCTATTCTTTTTTTTTTCTTTTTCTTTTTGAGACAGGGTCTCACTTTGTAGTTCAGGCTGGCCCTGAGCTCACTATGGAGCCCAGACAAGCCTCGAACTCAGCAATCCTCCTGCCTCTTCCTCCCGAGCGCTGGGATGACAGGCGTGAGCCACCACATCCGGCACTGTGGTATGCGGTATTGATGGCTGGTGGGCGTGAGTCTCCACGCCCAGCATTGTATGTGGTTACCGGGGATGAACTCAGGACCTTGAGCTTGCGAGGCAGGTGCCAGAACCACTGAGCTAAATCTCCAGCCCTCTTCTTTCTATTTTTATTTCGTCCTAAATAAACGTCAAACTTCCACATTCATCAAATGTCCCGTCCAGTTCTTTGATCGCAACAATCAGAGCCTGGAAAGGGCCAGTGCCAGTAATCGGCGCAGCAGCGAGGGCCATGGTGGCTCTGCGCGGGTAGAATCTGCGGGAGACGGCCTGCTGGAGCAGGGAGCCCCGCCGCTCGGAGGCCGGCGCACAGGCGCCCGAGGGCCCAGGCAGCGGACAAGCGCGCGGGATCCCGCTGCGTCCCGCTGGGAACAGCGGACCCTGCAAGGGCAGGAGGCGTGGAGCCCACGCGGGGGGAGGAGGCCCGCCGCGCCCCGGCAGGGCACTGGGCACCGGGCCGGCTCGCTGTGTAGAGGCAGCGTTAGGTTAACCAGGTAACCGCGCTCTTTGTAGAGTGGGCCTGGCCGGCCGTGGCAGCCTCCCCATCTGTCCCCCAGGCAGCGCCACGCACTCGAGGGTCCTGCCAGAGCCCTCCGCCCCGCCCTCCGCTGCCCTGCTCCGCGTGAATCCTGTTTGCGACATTCCGGGGGAACTCCAAGGGGATTAAGCTTCGGACCTGTGAAAAGAGACGCAGAAGGGAGCGCAGACGTCTCTATTTGGGGCTCTCGAGACTGACAGGATTCACTGGCTGAGCCGCTAGCATTAAAAGCCACTTGTGCTCCTGTCTTGATGCGAAGAGTGGTCTGTTCCGAGTCCTCAGTTTCCTGCTTCAGAACCGCCTCCTCTCTGGAGAGGGGGAGAAGCACACAGCCGCTCCTCCCTCTCGGGGGGCTCAGCACCTGCAGATCCGCACAGCCCAGAGGAAAATAGTCAACAAACACACACTTAGCCCCTGCACTAAACATGCATGAACTTTTCTCCTTGTCCTTATTCCCCTAGAAGTATGGAGTAGCAAATGTCCACATAGCACTTACATCAGGAAGTCTATAGGGGACATTGTGTTGCTCCTATGTAAATTCTGTGGATTTTGTGGAAGGAACTTGGGTGTCCGTGGCCGCTGATATTTGAAGAGTCTTGGTGACAACTCCACGCAGACACTGACCACATCTATCGATTGAGTGGCAGGGACAGTGACTCCTGGAAGACTCTGAATCCAAAGGCGATGACGCTTCTCCCTCCAACCACTTCCGAGCAATGTTTTGGTGTCCTCCATTGAGAGACGATGCCTCCCGTGGTGTAAGTTAGTGATATGGGGAATCTGATCATTCAGTAGCTTAGAGAAGGCAGAAAAGTCATTGCTATACAGCTCTTTCCTACTCTTTTAATGTGTTGATTTTTAAGGACTGTTAGATTTTATAAACTTCCTTTCTACAGTGATTTATCAGTGTCAACCATTACTACCACCCGTAGTTCACAAATCCCTCTCTTGTGGGCAGTAATTTAGCCTTTTTTTTCCCCCTGCAATAAACCTTCACATGATCAGCAAGCCTCTAGTTAGAAATGACAGGCACCTTGAAGGTCCCAGCAAAGAAACAGCCCAAAACTCCCAGTTAGGAAACTAAACACAAGAGACAAAACAGTTCCTCAGATGCCCCAATAATCCCCACCACCACCATGCAGGAGCCAGGGTAGAATCATGAACAGCACATAATTCTGGTTCCATGACTCTCCTATAATCTAGAACAGTTACTAGAAGGATCTTCACAGCAGAGTCTCTTAAACAATACTCACACTCACTGGTCACAGCTGTGTGGTTAATTAGAAAGCTTTGGTACAGAAAATTAAATTTCCATAAGAATCATTAATAATGTGATATTGTATTCAGAATAATGAACACTTATACATCAACTGATGACGGAAGTTTAACATATGAAACAGATAAGGACATTTGCACCCCAAGTTACATCTGTGGCACTTACGTGTGTTTGAAAGGCACTACTAAGATTTGACAGTGTAACCAAATGGTGTGATATCCACATTACTTGCACTGCTATTTTGGTTTACTGGAATAATTCAGATTCTCACGTTTACTGATTGTACCCAAGGACCTCAAGACATTTAATTATTTTGCCTTCTAAAGGCCAAGACTAGAGCAGACATCGGTTAAGACTGAGATTGCAGCTCACACACCTATGGGATGTCAATCCTGCTGGGGTTTCTTGTGAACCTCTAGGGATTTATTCTGGACCCTAGCCAGGTGCTGTTTTAGAGGGACCTTAGTTGGCCATGTGCCCCTGTGAAATACCTCACCGCTCCCATTCCTGGCCCACCTGTAAGCCCATTTGTGTTTCTGCAGTGCAGCCATGGTCACCTTCACACAGACGGAACAGGTACCCGCTGCCACCATACCATGAACCTTCTGCCCTGGGGCTGAGGCAGTAGTCCCTCAGGCACAGCCTGGACATGCCAGAAGAGTTCTGTAAGCAAGCATTGCTCAGTGAATAAGGGGCACTGGTGAGTGCATGCTCTGCTCCTCTCCCCCTTGGGTGGGCAATGCTGGCACACAGTCCACACATTTTCTCCAGTGGTCCTGGCCACAGTGAGATGCCTTTGCTCAGAAAGGTCCCTGTCTGAGTTTGCTTGGGCTGCTACAACAGACGGTGTGGCTATACACAATAGAAATTTATTCCTTGGAGTTTCAGAGATGGGGGATCTGAGAACTGCATACCAGCATGGTAGGGTTCTGGTGAAGGCCTGCTTTGGGGTTTGCAGGCAACCTTCCTACTGTGTCCCCCCGCGGTAGAGGGAAGGGTGGGGCCTCCTTTATAGGGCACTGGTGCCATTCAGTAGGGCTCTGCTCCCCTGGCCCGGTCACCTGTTTAGACCCCCATCTCCTAAAGGCATAACCTCGGGCTTTGGCTCAGCATGTCGCTTTCTAGGGACCCAGACATCCAGCTCTTCATAGATCAGATTAAGAACTCACCCTTGCAAGAGTCCAGGAAGGATCAGCAAAAACCTAAAAGATACATATAAAACAAGAGGGCAAAAGTCATGGAGACTTCATCTCCCACCCACAGTTCATTCGTTCATGCTACAAAAGAAGAGACAGCAAAGGAGAGGGCAGAGGAAACAGGGGAAATGATTGAGAAAATTAGGCAGAAGTTCCCAGCTGAAAAAAACAGCACCAGCCGGGCGTGGTGGCTCACGCCTGTCATCCCAGCACTCGGGAGGCAGAGGCAGGAGGACTGCTGAGTTCAAGGTTTGCCTGGGCTACATACTGAGCTCAGGGCCAGCCTGAACTACAAAGTGAGACCCTGTCTCAAAAACAAAAACAAAAACAAAAACAAAACAAACAGCACCAGTTGCTGAGCCTGCTAAGAGATTTCTCCAAAGAGAATTCTGAGTTTTTGTCTTTGTGGCTCTGAGGATGGAGCCGAGGCCCTGTTTTATATGTCAGACCTAGCTCCACAATTTTTGAAGGTCCGTAGAAAATGACTTACTTTATGCTGTTATTTGTGTTGTTCTAAAACTCACTTTTCTTTTTACGATCTGATTATTATCACCAGAAATTACACAGTGGCATACATTGTCTGAAAACATACAAAATTCTAATTTAGTTTTCATTGCCTAATGCTTTGAAATGGTTTTGCTTTTTCCTTTAGGTTGTTTTATTTCTGACTGGTTTAAAAAGGATTCTGTCCGTGTGTTTAAAAGAAAGAAAAGAGGAAGGAAAAGAGATGAAGAGAGGGAAGGAGGAAGGAAACAAAAGAAAAGATAAGAAAGGAGGTGAAAGGGTGGGAAGGAAGTGAAGAGGAAGAGAACAGAGAAGGAAGGAAGGAATCAAGCCACTGTGTACTGTAAAAACAGTCGGCCCCAGACAGAGCATCACCCAGGCAAAGCGGCAATTTTTTCATCCTGTAGGTGGCGCAGCGCTTAGATGTGTTCCCGTCCCCACTGCTGTTGGGGTCCGGAGTTACCTGCAACGCAACTTTCCTACTCTCGTAGGTTCTTAAGTCAGGTTGTCTCTCCAAGAAAGAACCTGGATAAACTCACTTCAAAGTGTGTGTCTCTCACACTGTAGCCAGAATCGAGCATAAGCCGGGAGCCTGGATGGTCTCGATACCGCGCCTGCGCTTTCTGCCTGGACGCAGCGCTCTGGGAATCACCAGTCGTTATTTCCAGGCTCTGCCTTTTCTCTCTGGGCCTGGAATTCGCCGGGTTGGCTCTTCTGCTGCACGTCTTTGGGGCTGTGGTTTCCTGTCCAGGCATGACATGTCCAACCATCCCGTTCACTTATGTCTTCTTTCCAGGAATCTCTCAATATTTTTAGCTTTTTGATGACAGATTCATTTTGCATTTTCCTTGCTTGTTGTAAATTTATTATTTAAAAAATATAGCTTTTTATATCTATAGATTCGGAACGGAGGGAAGGTGTGTTCAATGTGTCATCTTAACCCGGTCCAGAAGTGGGCCTTGCACAGGTGTATATACCTCTTTTCTGTTCGATATATGCTACAGAAAAACATATGTGCCTAAACCATGTTGTATGTGTTGCCATGCCAACACTTTTTCACTTGAAATTATACAATAACCATTTCATTATAAAATAATTTTATGGGCCGGAGGGTTAGCTCAGTGGTTCCGGCGCCTGCCTCGCAAGCGCAAGGTCTTGAGTTCGAACCCCGGTAACCACATATAATGCTGGGTGTGGAGACTCACGCCCACCAGCAATCAACACCGCATACCACAATGCCGGACGCGGTGGCTCACGCCTGTCATCCCAGCACTCGGGAGGCAGAGACAGGAGGATTGCTGAGTTCGCGGCGGCTTGCCTGGACACCATAGTGAGCTCAGGGCCAGCCTGAACTACAAAGCGAGACCCTGTCTCAAAAAGCAAAATAATAATAATAATAATAATAATTTTATTTAATTTTTCTCACATGTAAAGAATAACATCATGGCTAAATTTAGCAGGTGATGAGAAATATGAAATTGAACATCATGTTCTGCCAACTAAGTTAACAAATGCTTCATATAATTTTCTTTTTTAAATGCCAGACCTTAAGATATCTGGATTTTACTCATTAAAAAAAAGATTCAATTATCTATTTATTTGTTAACACAGCTGTTTTGAAGTTCCATTGTTGTAGTTTTTTTAATGGCCAAGTTGTATCAAGAGTCCAGTGATATAAAAGCAAACACTCACCCTAACTGAGTATATTCAGACACCCAAGCATGTGGTTCACACCTGTAATCCCACCATTTGGGAGGCTGAGCCAGGAGGATCCCTACAAATTCAGGACCAGCCTGGGCTACATAGTGAGTTCAAAGCCAGCCTAAACCACATGGCAAGACCGTTTCTCAAAAGAACAAACACCAAGCAAAAATTCAGATTTTAAAAGCTGTATCTGGACACACAAAGTGAAAGTGGAAAGAAGTTGTTCAGATGTCTCTGTTTTTTTTTTTTTCAAAGATCATATATCAATTTGAAAGTCCCAGGGAAATAAAATAGAAGGTAAGAAAACTTTTTTCTTCTCTGGAGATGTTTTCCTCTCTGAAAAACAGAAAATTTATGATGTAAACGCTCTCCAAAAGGCCGAGTGGAAAGAAAATACACGAATGCAAGGAGGAAAAGAAACTTACACAAGAGTCGAGGATTCTAAGAAAAAAAGAGAGTGTGAGAAATAAAATAATAATACTGAGGCTCTGCAGAAAGCTCAGTGGAGAATATGAACAATCTCTGGGAGATCCCAGTAGCTGAAGCTCTTACATGCAGGACGGTCAGAGACTGTGTGATGATATCTTGTTGGCTCACAGAGGAACTTGCTCGCCTTCTGAAGATCTTTTAAGACTCGCCCCAGCCTACCCGGTGAAGACATTTAGGGTTGGCAGAATGATGCCCCCAAAGGTGCCTACCTCCTAATGCCTGGCCAGAGACTTTGCCCTCGAGAGGCCCTGGAGACAGAGAGCTTAATTCGGGGTTCCTGGGTGGGCCTGACTCATCATAGAGTCCTTCAGGGCGGGGACTTTTTCCCCCGTTGCAATCACAGAGGCGAGAGAGACGAGGACTCAACACCCCACTGCAGGATTTCAACACGGGGGGAGGCATCACGGAGCAAAATGGCCACCAAAGCTGGGAGCGGCAGGGAAATGCATTCAGCCTCCAACCCCAAGGGCCGGAACCTCGTGTCCCCTTGGGGCTCCTGAGAGGGTCCGGCTGTGCCTTGGGTTTAGCCCCCGGGGAGGCTCGTGTTGATCCTCTGGTTCACAGAACTGTAAGAGAACGCACAGGGGGTTGTCGAAGCCAGTTCTGTCTTCATAGTTTGTTGTGGCAGCGAAAGAAGGGAAAGGCAGCTTTTGTCAGCTGTTGTCAACCAAGTGAGCCCACCGAGAAGCCAGTGTTTGGAGCATAGAGATTCCACATTCAGACCTGTTTATCTGGGAGTGAGAGGGCTTTAACACTGCCCAGGTTCGTGGGCCATGCCCCCTCGCAGAGGTCAAGAGCCACAGACGAGGAGAGGCAGGTGCTGGCGGCCCTGCTGCTTCCCCGAGTCACTAACGAGGACCTGTCTCTGTGCCCCGTCCCCTCGGCCACTTTGTACCTCAGTGCTCTGCCGCCAGCTGTTTCTGCTCCTTGTCCGCCCCCCAAAGGTCACGTGCCAGTTCTTTTTGTCAGAACACCAGTCTGCAAACAGAAGTGCTGCTGAACGCGTAGCCCCATTTGGTCTGAAGGTAGGGACCAGGACAAGGCCCAGGCGCTCCTCAGCCTCCTCCTTAGCTGAAACGTGTACCCATCTCATCCTGCTGACTCGAGCATCAGCACAAATTCCAGCACCGTTAGTTTTATTTTCCCGGCCCAGGCTGGGAGCTGTCACGTGATCTCAGTGTAGCAGTCCGTGGCCGTATTTGTAGATATTATCATTAGCACATGCGTTAGGCCTGGTCAGGTCAGCACAGAACTAATTTCTAAATGTGATGTTTCAATTTTTAAAAATCCAAGTCCATGTTTCACCTGAACCTCTGCTGTCTACGCTCAGCTCGCTCTATAGCACCGGCCAGGGGTGCAGGGCCGCAGCTCAGCTTCGGGAGACACTGTGCGGAGACTCGGGATAGCAAACCCTTCCCGCGCCTCGTGACCTCAGCATAGGATCTGAAGTTGGTGGAAACAATCAGCTTTTTCCTTTGCACCTGGTTTTCTCATTCTCTTTTTCTTTATTTATTTATCAGACATTTAGTCCCCGCTGTGTTATGAACTACATTAGGTGCCAGAAATTCAATGATGACCAAGACGTATTCCTGTCCTCATGGGGTTTAGAAACTAAGAAGTCAATGGAGAGTATTAAATAGCAGCACCAACATTCATTGAAATAAAAGTGGCTAAGCAGGAAATACAAGGGGGCCCAAGAGCAACTCTGCTGGTGGAGAAAACCTCCTTAATGATGCAACCCACAAGCTGTGAAGGGTATTGTTTCTTTTCTTCCTGTCACAATTTGGACTTTTTTTTGCCCCAGATCTAGAAACGGCCACCTCTATAAGGAGACCTGATTCCTTTTAGTAGTGAAAGCTATTTGTAGAGACTAGGATTTATAGATTGAGAGTGTTCCTGTGGATCGTAGAGCCTTCCAAACTTGTTTTCTGGATTCTACTACTCCGTGGCGGGCCCACTATAAGTAGCAATGCCAGGAGAATCTTCCCGGAGTGTGAGTGGTCTCACTGCTAAACAATTTTCTGTACCCTTCGCGGTCCGTAGGACACAAGCCATTCACATCAGGGCTTCCTTCCCACACCCGGCCCTCTCTGGTCTCTCCCTCCAGCTCTGGGTACATCCAGAAACCCCGCCTGGCTCCTCTAGGAGTCTCTGCTGTCCTCAGTGTCATCGCTGGGCTCGCGCCAAGAGCTCCAGCCAGAGCGTGAGTGACCAGACATTCACGCACCAGGACTGGCCTGGTTCTGCCCTCTGCCAGCTGGGTGAGTTGAAGCCATCACCTCACTGAACTGGGCGCAGGGGACTCCTCTAAAAGGAAAAAAAGATGGCACCAAACTCACAGCGTCCTTGGGAGGATTAGGTGAGAAAAGCCACGCCGAACCCTTAGCCCAGACCCCTAGAGGTGGTGAGGAGTAGACTCTGCCCTTCCTGGGTCAGTGACCTTCCGTTATACAACCAGATGGTTCCGAATCTAAACATTCTGAGTTCTTCCTAAGTACTCCGGCTATTTTTACCTCTCCTTTCATGAAAGGTTACAGCCCTGTCCCGTTGCCGGGGACAGGGCAACCCTGAGTCACTTCCTTCCTCCCGGGGCTGGCCCTTCTGTGCTGGGCTGGCCGGGAGCCAGGCTGCTCCCGAGAACGCCCGGGCCTGGGGATCATGCTCACTGACATTCACGAGGATCTTCCTGACGTTGCAGGCCGACCTCCCGCTCCCTGGACGGATCAGCTGTTCTGCACCTCCGACATCTTCAAATCAGCAGCGATCAGCACACGGTTGATGTTAGAACTTCCAACAAGAGAGAAGATTCTCTGTTTTTCTTTTTGTTGTTTTTCCTTTAAAAAGTAACAATAGGTACATGGTCATAATGTGTCATCCTGACCACATCTCAGAAAGACCAGAAGAAGTTAAAGAGTACTCATTTCATGAAGATACTGATGGTCTGGAGAGTGAACTGGGCATTGACTTACAATTGCACAATGAAAGACAAGGACAGATAGGAGGTAAATATTTGGTAGGTGCTGTTTCCAGGTCCTCAGGTTGGAGTCTCAGTGGCTGCAGAGCTACAAAGTCAAAATAAAGCTGGCTTTTCTGACTTCTCTTGTACCTTGGGTGCAAGAGAGACAGGAACTTGCAGTCTCCGAGGGCTCGGGGGCCAGACCAAGGGGTCTGAGCTAGGCTCCGAGAAAAGCCTCATCACAGGTTGGCAGCGGGGGCAGGGCTGCCATGTGGGGAATGTGCCCTGGCAGCATGGAGAGAAAGGATGTGGGTGTGAGGGGTGTTGTGGAAGATCCGGAGACTGTGGGGTCCCGAGTGAGATGCAGGAGCCGAAGATCAGTCAAGAGCGATGGCAGGTGCCCAGCTTCACTGCCTCCACGGGGTTCTGTGCTGGCCCAGGATCCCACCTGTCTTTGCAGGGCCCAGTGTCTTCACTGAGTTTTCTTTTCATCACAATAACAACCTATATCGGTTACGCTTTTGCTGTGGGCCAGGCTTGTGGCTAAGAAGTTCTCACTTTATTCTTCAGGGCCAGAGATTAGCTCAGTGGTTCCAGCGCCTGCCTTGCAAGCACAAGGTCCTGAGTTCGATCCCGGTAACCACATACAGTGCTGGGTGTGGAGACTCACACCCACCAGCAATCAATACCACATACCACAGTGCCAAACGTGATGGCTCACGCCTGTAATCCCAACACTCGGGAGGCAGAGACAGGAGGATTGCTGAGTTCCAGGCTTACCTGGGCTACATAGTGAGCTCAGACCCAGCCTGAACTACAAAGCGAGACCCTGTGTCAAAAAAAAAAAAAGAAAAGAAAAAAGAAAACTGAAGACCAGAGAGGTGAAGTGACTTATCCAAGCCCACACAGCCAGGCAGAAGTAGAGCTGGACACAGATCAGTTTTTGGAACCGTCAAAGCCCCTCCTCCCCTGTTTCTTCCCATGATGCCCCAGGGCCTTGCTCACGCCAAGGGCACCTCCTCTCCTGCAGCACCCTCAGGCTGCCCCCGATTTTCCATCGTGGCTTTGGAGTCCTAGTGTCTACATGAACTAGAGGCTCCCACGTGTGGTTACACTGGTTAGAGGCACCAACCCCTTTGGTTAGAGGCACCAGTTCTAAGGTACCAGATGTGATCAGAACCTATGGTGAACATTTAAATTATTTATTACAGTGAAAGACACTGTATCACTTTGCTTCAAAACCTCCTGTGTGCCTCAAACGCACTTACCCCATGACTTCCGCCGCCCTCGGAAGCAGTTCTGGAAGTCCTCTGTCCTGTTTTAATTGTGTGTGTGTGGCTGCCTCAATGTCCTAAATCGACTCAAAAGGTTTACAGCAATTTTGTCAAATCAAAACATGGCAGTGCCTCCTTGTGCATTTTCTTGCCTGGATCTGGCACCTATAACACCCGGCTCTTGCCCAGAGTTGAAATGAACACGAGAGGGAACCGTTTGAACCAATGCAGTGCGACGAAGACCCTCAGGACAGAGGACCCAGCACTGTCTCTGAGGAGGTGGGGCCAGTGCGTTTGAAGCGAGGCAGAGTGTCTTGAGGAGGAACCCATGGAAGTGTCTTTTACTGTAATAATTTTTTAAAAATTCAAACATTCACCACATTTGTTGGTCATACCTGTGTACGTGCTCAGAACTACACACATTCTCTGGCCCTTTTAAGTTTCCTGCTTGCTAAAGTATTGAAGCTCCCTAATTCCACCATTTTCTTTTCTGAGATTTAAAATTAGAAAATGACACCAAAAATGAACTTAACCTTTGCGAACTGTCAGAAGTTCCCAGTTAAGATTTTGTTCCCAGGTTGCCTAGAGACATCCAGAAGGCGGAAACCTGACACTTGAAGAACTTCTGTGTCAACACTGTGAGAAAGGCCTCCTGGAGTCCTGCCAACTGCCCTTACGGACCTAGTCTCCATACCTCCCCTTGTAGTCTTTCTACTATTTTAAGGTCATCCTTTTTCAAATTCTAGATTCCATATATGTAACTTTATTCTTATTAAAATGACATTACCAATGTGTTTTAAGTAGGTTTACAACCAGTGATTGTCAATAAGCAAACCAGAAACGATCAGTCATTTCTCTATTTGAGCACGGGCTAGGTTTTCCCTTCTCGTGTGGTACCTCAAAGTTGAAGTTCCCTAAGGGTTGTGCTGCCAGACAAAGGGGTCACTCAGCCTCCCATTCAGGGTGGCCAGGGTACCCCACCCCCAGCCTTGGCTTCCTACCCTGAGAGATATGGTGTCAAAGCTCCAGGCTTCTCTCTGGCCAGCTACGGGCGCTGCGGTGTTGGCTTTCTGTAGAGGCTGCATGAGTGTACAGCTTTACTGTTGGACATATCATCTGTCATCTTTTGAGAACTGAAACCCAGCTATATCTTGCAGAGCCAATTGTTTCCCAGCCTAGGCCATTAATTCATATCAAGCTCTTCCTAATAAAAATGGGGTAACAGCTGATTCCACGAAAAGGCTCTGAAAGACAAATAATCAGAACTCAGGAACTTATGACCACTGGAGAGCAGGACATCCAGTCGTTGATCTTCACCAATCACTTTGAAAAGCCAGGCAACTTGGAGGAGAGAGGGGACGGGCCCCGAACTGCTAGCGCATGCCTCTCCCTCTCATCAGGTGCCTCTTCCGGGACCACCGGCAGGCAACACCAGCCTTCTAGTGTGGGTGAGTGGATCTCTGATTTGGAGAATTCCAGTCTCATTATGCGATAGAAAGAGTTTCTTGGTGATTCTTGTAGTAAAGTTAAAAACTCTTTGATGATACCAATAAATTCCTCAACGCAGGGAAAATTTTTGTGTGCAAGATGTTATCTGAATACAGAAAGTCCAAGATTTTGGTAATAGAAAAGTAAGCACCTCTACTGACTAGCAGCCCTCTGGAGTGGGGTAAAAATAATTGTTAATGATGATTGATGTTTTTCAGTAGGTTTTAAGGGTAGAGAGCTTGGTTTTCTTTGATATAAAGCAGCAGTGAGCAAAGCAAAAAGTAGTAAAATTATAAAGTAGTAAAATACTTTAGAATAATTTTCCTTATTTATTTACATGGAACTGAAAGAGGAGGGGTTTCCCCCCATTTTATCATAAGTGAGAGACTTGCAAAATCTTCAATGTGATATCCTATTGGGTTCTACTGAAATAAACCAACTCCAGCAAATTTTTAGAATTATATACTATTCAAGTGAAATAATCCACTAACTATGAATATGATTCTTCATTTAGGTAAATGGAAGCAGCAGCCACGTGACATTTGACAGCAGAGATGAGTTCTGAGAAATGCATCGTCAGGCAGATTTGTTACCATGTGGACATCACAGGATGTACTGACACTAACCTAGCTGTGTACAACACCCTCCCAGTGTGGCCCCTCGGTTCAGTCTAGAGATGCCATCAACAGAAGATGCATGAGGTTGCTGTCAGCATCACAGGGCAGATTGCTTTACCATAAACATCTTTTTATGAGGAGGAGTATAGTTAAATTGCAAATAAAAACATAGTGCAGTAATTACACAAGCCAGTAGCACAGTAGAGATAGTCATTGTGTTAGTCTCTTTCTTGTGCTTTGACACAGTATCTGACACCTGCCACTTAAAGTAGGAGAGGCTTCTTTTGGCTCATGTTTTTGAAGTTTTAGTCTGTGCTCAGCAGACTCAACAGAGAAAATGCATGGAGGAGCCTGGCTAGAAGAAAATGCTCATGGCATGGCACCCAGGAAGTAGAAGGAGGAGGCAGGGGTTTGGAAGGAAGATCAAGCCTTCTGGGTCACGCTCCTAGTGACCTGACCCTTCCCACTAGGCCCCACTTCCTGTGAGTCAGCTACATCCCTCCTTGAGCCAATTCTCCTCCCAAAGCCCCACTTTGCCCTCTTTTGGATTAAGTCTATTTAAAGAAACCTAGTTTCTCTTTTTTGCACTTGAACGAGCCCTGATCATTCATCATCTTCATCAGCCTCACTCCGGAGGCCTCTGAGTTCAAGGTTCCATCAGTCTTGCAGCAGAGACAAACTGCTGAGTCCTTGTTCCAGTTCTAGAGCTGTACTCTGGGCAGCACCAAAATGTGAAGCCCAAAGGAACAGTGGGAGAAGCAAGAATGAGTCAAACGTGGAGCTGGTAAGAAGGGGCGGGGTTGATGTGTAGAACCAGGAAGTTCATCCAGCAATGACTGAAAGGAAGCAAGATCGCCGGGTGTGGTGGCTCACGCCTGTAATCCCAGCACTCGGGAGGCAGAGACAGGAGGATTGCTGAGTTCGAGGCTTGCCTGGACTACATAGTGAGCTCAGGGCCAGCCTGAACTGCAAAGCAAGACCCTGTCTCAAAAAGAAAAAAAAAAATTGAGGAAGCAAGATCTCCTACAAGGTTTCTGGCTGGGAAGTTGGCTGTTGGGTCAGTTCTTTTTTTTTTTTCTTAATTGAATTCTTTATTAGTACATTTTATATACAGCTCACAATCACACTCAACATTGGGGAATTTGTACCAGTATATTACACAAGTTAACTCTCATTTTTACCCATATCCCTACCTACCCTACAAACCCTATGCCCTATATACATGTGCTTTCTTTTTCTTTTTAAATCACATTTATTCTTTCCCTTCATTACTTTCCCCTATCACTTTTCCTTTGAATATTTCCTATTTCACAAAATCTATCATACATTCTAGAACTCATTTACATCTACAGGTTCTCATACCAGAGAAAAGATATGGTATTTACATATCTGTGACATATTTATTTCACTTATTATTGTGTCCTCAAGGTGTGTCCATGTGTGTAAATGACTCAAACCTGTTATTCTTTATGACAGAGTAATACTCCATTTTATTAAAAAATCACATCTTTATCCAGTCTCCAGCTGATGGGCATCTGGGTTGTGTCCAAAATTGGGCTATCACAAACTGAGCTGCTATGAACATGGGTGCACATATGTCTTTATGATATGATTCTTTTAATTCCTTTGGGTATATTCTTAGCAGGGGAATAGCTGGGTCAAATTGGACTTCTAATCCTAGTTTTCTGAGGAAGCTCCACGCTAAGCCCTACAAGTCTACATTCCCACCAACAGTGCAGACAGGTTCCTTTCTCCCCACAGCCTCGCCAGCATTTATTGCTGGTTAATTTCACAATAGCAGCCACTGTTTTGGGAATTAGATGAAATGTCAGTGTTGTTTTCATCTGCATCTCTCAAATGACCAGTGATGTGGAGCATTTCCTCATGTGCTTCTTGGCTGTTTTTACTTCTTCCTCTGAAAAGTGTCTGCTCATTTCAGATGCCTTTTTTCAAACTGGGTCTTTAAATTTGGGGGGACTGATTTGTTTAAGTTCTTTATATATTCTAGATAGTAGCCCTTTGTCTGACAAACAGCTACTGAAGATTTTTTCCCATGTTGTTGGTTGCCTTTTAGCTGTGCCAGTGGTTTCTTTTGCTGTGCAGGAGCTTTTTAATAGGATGAGATCCCATTTGTTGAGTCTTTCTGCTAGTTCTCGTGCTATAGAGGTTTAGTTCATAAAGTCTCTCCCTAAACCAATGTCTCTAGGAGGTTTACCTAACCTGTTTTGCAGCAGGTTTACAGTTTCTGTTTTAATGTTTAAATCTCTAATCCATTGTGATTTTAGTATAGTACACAGTGAAAGAGATAGGTCTAGTTTTAGTTTTTAAAGCCCAGTTTTTCCAGCACCATTTTTAAAGAGGCTGTCTTTCCTCCATTGAGGATGTTTGCTCCCTTGTGAAAGATAAGGTAGCTTAGTGTATCTGACATTGTTTCTGGATCTTCTAATATATTCCACTGGTCCTCAGGCCTGTTACTTCCCCAGGACCATGCAGCTTTTATCACAGTGGCTTTATAGTACAGTTTTAAATTGGGGATCATAATATCTTTCGCTGGGTCCTTGTTGCTTAGAATTGCTTTTGCTATTCTAGGTCTCTTGTGGCTCCAGATGAATTTTTGGATCATTTTCTCTGGCTCTGTGAAGTATGGTGTAGGGATTTCTATCGGAATTGCACTGAATCTGTATAGTAGTTGTGGGAGTATAGCCATTTTGATGATGTTGATTGTCCTTACCCAGGAATAAGGGATATCTTTCCATTTTCTGATATCCTGTTCTATCTCCTCTTTCAGAGTCCTGAAGTTTTCTGAGTAGAGGTCTTTCACCTCCTTTGTGGTCAGGTCAATTCTTAAAGACATTTCTCTGGCCAGAAGAAGGTATGTGTAACAAGCAAATGCACCCAAAGACTGAGCAGATACATTACTTTTATAGAGAAAAAAAGCATCAGAAACAGATCTAACTTGCACTGAATGAATTAGGACCATGTCTTTAATACAATTAAAAATATCATAAGGATTCAAGGTACACTGAAAATTTGTTCATTCTTTGTAGAAATACTCAACAGCCAAATTGGGCCATGGCTTCCTAGTGTAAGACTTGTACTTCATGATCCCTTGATTTTACATTTGAGCACATGGCTTGCTTTAGCCAAAGCAATATCAGCACTACTGATACCAGAGAGTTTAAAAATAGATCAACACAGCTGAATGCATTCTCTGTGTATCTGCCATCACCACAGGAATAATATCTACACAGGCAAAACCCCTCCAGGATCTAGAATGAGCATGTGGAACAGAGGCAACTGGCCCACAGATCTAAGCAAGAAGAGCGGTAAATAAACACCAGTCTGGATGTTGTTTGTTACCCAGTGAGATGGTGGCGATAGCTGCCTAATACAGTTTACATGTTTCTTATAGATGTTGTTCTTTATGACATAAGTAAGTGATTTTCAAGGATTTTTTTGATCATGTCGTTACCATCAACGCATTGATTTTAGTCTCAAGTTTATACATAGGATGAGATTCTCCCTTACCTTCCATGACATCTTTGTGTTTTAAATAAAAGTTATGTCAATTTGTCCAGCTAGAAACTAACTGGTTGCTATATCATTTAGGTAATGATTCACAGGACAAGAATTTTTTAAAAAACATCTATAGTTAAAACTCCATAGAAATTCTTCCTTCTTATTATCAGCATCTGAAACCAGCAATTTTATTTTAGATAATTTATAATTGTTTTCACTTTCCATTTTGTATCACCATAAAATTTATACAGCAGAGATGTGTCCTTAAGTATGAACACAGAGGGAAAAAAAAGGCATGAACAAACTGAGAAACACAGATGATCATTCATTTGGCACCATCTTCTAAGATTTCACACTTCAAGAATAAGCAAAATTAGTATAATTTGCTTCTTAAATTGCTTACTAACACTGTCAGTGAGGCAGCAGGAAAGAAGGAACTGCAGCTTCCAGTGGGCTGTGGCAGGCTCATCTCCCGAGGGTTTGATGGGTGGGGTGAGGCTGACAGGGGTCAGACCTGCTGACCTCAGCACTGTGGCTCCTCAGTAGGAGGCCTGACTAGACCCTTGGCAACCTACGAACACCGGGAAGCTGGACAGTCACAGGGCAATAAGGGTAATAACATTTCAATCACCACATCTCTCCACTGTCTTTTTGTTGCGCAAGTTGAATGTCAGTGGTCAGTTATCTTGGTCAGTTTTTCAGATAAAATGCTCTTCTTTTTTTCTGCAGGAGTAGGGATTAGGGTAGATCGTGGTTGCCACGGTTACCTGCTCTTTCCTTGAGTGCAGAGAGTGTCTTCCTATACTGCAAACCCTCAGTCTGGGGGAGTGGATTGAGAGGTCTGGCTTCTCATCACCTGGGTTGGGAAGGGTCATGGGGCACCTCTGCCCTGGCGCATGTGGATGCCCTCGTGCTCCCTGGCCTACTTGTCGCTATCTGTCCCTGCAGCTCCTTGTCCCTCAGGTCTACTGTGGATGCAGGGCAGTGCGGTAGAAAGAACAGTACAGCCTGACTGGCAGCCCATGCTCCACTGTCTATTGATTGAATATCTTAGTCTGTTTTCTTGTCACTGTTGTTGCTATAACAGGATGCTTGAATATCTTAATAAAGCAACTTCACGCAGAGGTTGATTTACCTCTTGATTATGGGAGTCCAAGAATGTGACGCCACCATCAGCTTCTCGTGAGGCCCTCATGCTGAATGGCATCACATGGAAGGGCAGAAGAGCTCACTTGGAAGAGGGGTGCAAGACACCAAAGCCAAGGAGTGGAGCTCCATTATAACAACCTGCTGAGCTGGGAACCTATCCCGTCCTGTAAGCGTAAGAATTGTCTCCCAGAAGAAAGGCACTAATCCTTGAAGATGCCTTTCCCAGCATGCAGTACACAGCCACCCAAATTTCCTGTGTAGGAAACTCTGAGAGACAAACCACACAGAAAGCACGGAGTTGAGTGAACACGGGAATATTGCTCAACTGACTCAGGCTTCACCATCTCACCTGTAATAACAGACAATAATAGCACGTACTCTATGAGATTATTACATCAGAGAATTCTGTGAGGAGCCCAGCACAGTCTAATATATTCTCAGCTCACATTAGCCACTGGACTAGAAGAGATCCCTGCTGTCCTGAAGGGAAGGTGTGCAGAGTCACGCCCTTCCTACACACGTGACCATGAAGCAGACACTTCCCCTCTCACGGTTACACTTTATATCTGGACGCCTTCCCGAAACCAGGCAGGCTCAGAGGTGGGGCTTTCAGGAGGCGATTAGGTCACTGGGTGTGACACTCACCAGTGGTCCACTGATGAGTTTATAGATAAATGTGGTATTGGGTGGGGCCTAATTGGAGGAGGTGGAGCCTAATCGGAGGAGGTGGAGCCTAATCGGAGGAGGTGGAGCCTAATCGGAGGAGGTGGAGCCTAATCAGAGGAGGTGGAGCCTAATCGGAGGAGGTGGAGCCTAGTCAGAGGCAGTAGCGCGTAATTGGAGGAGGTAGATTTGGGGGAGGCAACCCGGAAAGGCTTCTCCCCCTCTTTTCTGTTCCTTCCTTCATTCTCTCTGCTTCCCGCTCCCCGTACTGCGAGAACCTACCTTTCTTCCTGAGCCCGTGCCAGGCCGTCGTGCCTTCGAGCCAGCCGACTAGGACTGAGACAAGAGCGAGGGAAACCTCTCCTGCTCCAGGTCGTGGGGGCAGGTATTTTGTTCCAGCAACAGGGACGTAATCAAGACGCCACCAGCTCGTGTTTTCATCGGCCCTCAGAAGCTCCAGATGAGACGGCCTGTGTGCAACACCCTGAGCTCTGCCCCACCGGCTTCCACAAGACCTTGCCGCGCTCTGGGGCGGAGGAGTGAGTCCGTGCAGGTCGCGCGTGCCTGCGAGCACCCGAGCCCGCGGGCACAGGACGGTGGGAAAGGGCGCAGGCGCGGCTCACCGGGCCGGGTCTGACATCTTATTTCGGATCTGCTGACGCTGCCCCGAGCTTCCCCGGCTGCTGTCTTTTGTGGTTCGACACACGCGCCTGTCATCAGTGCATGCCGTTTGGGGCTGCGGTGACAGGCGGGGCCATGTCCCCCTTGAGCCACACCGTGACGCCGCCCCGGGGGGTACAAGCCTCTCATTCCTGTGAGGCGCCTGGCTCCTGCCCCTGCTTTTTAGCACCTGACATTGGGAAACACGTCTGATCCCGAACTGCGCTCCAAAGTGCACTGCTCTGAGGCCTCCCGGCTCCTCCGGCCAGGCCCTGCCGGGACCCTCCGTCTGGGGACAGCCCTCTCACGGCCCACGAGCCCGCTTCCCTGGGGGGCTGGCTCCTGGCTCCTCGCTTTCCCAAACCGACCTTCCAGTTTCGCCCCCCGTCGCCCACTCACAGAGGCACAGCCAGGTACAGTGCTTAGCCCTTTGCTATGTGCGGGGTTTGGCCTCAGGACCCTCACCTCCAAATAGCCCAAATCCGCAGATTCTCAAGTCCCCTCTAGATAATGGCATATAATTTGCATAGACCTTACTCACGTCTTCCTATTTATTAAAATGCCCTCTGCATGACATTTCATCCCTAATACAATAGCTGTAGCAATGTTAGGGGATAACAAGGGGAGAGTCTGTACATAATCAGCTCTTTCCCTGATATTTTCCACCCTTGGTTTGTCAGACTCTCTGATGGGAAACCCGTGGACACAAAGGGCTGCGGTGTTGTGATCAGCGCTAGGACCCACAGCCCAGCGCCAAAGAGCTGACAGGTCGACCAGAGAGGCCACCAGGAAGCACAAGCTATGGTGCCTGCCGTGATGCCAAGATGGAATGGGAATTCCTCTCTGAATTTTCCCTATGAAATCAAGGCAGATGAGGATGTGTCTGACTCTTACTAATGCACTGGTGGGCAAGGGACGAGTATTTAAGAACCGACATGTGTGGGCCGGAGGGTTAGCTCAGTGGTTCCGGCACCTGCCTCGCAAGCGCAAGGTCCTGAGTTTGATCCCCAGTTACCACATATAATGCTGGGCGTGGACACATGCCCACCAGCAATCAACACTGCATACCACAATGCCGGATGTGGTGGCTCACGCCTGTCATCCCAGCTCTCGGGAGGCAGGGACAGGAGGATTGCTGAGTTCGCGGCGGCTTGCCTGGGCACCATAGTGAGTTCAGGGCCAGCCTGAACCACAAAGCGAGACCCTGTCTCAAAAAGCCAAAAAAAAAAAAAAAAAAAAAAAGAACTGACATGTGAGAAGATTCTGGAAAGAACTTCCCAGGTGAACCAAAGAACGAATAACGAGAAGACAAGAATAACACACATCCCAGTAGATTCACTGCTGTGGCTGCACGTAGCATGCGAAGAAAAATAATTTGAAAGGGTGGTAAGAACAAAAGAGTAAAGAACTTTAGACCAGTCAGAACAATGCATTTAGAGGAACTTTCAGAATTATTCTTCTTTATAAGGTCCTCAGTATGTGTTTTTAAAACTACTCAGTTGCCTTGATTTCATAGGGAAAATTCAGAGAGGAACAAGAGCAGGAAAAAAACTAGAAGTATACCTTCCTTTAAGACTAATCTTTTGCTGCCTTTGAAGAAGGTCAAAGGTAAATCAACCTAGAAATCATCTTTTTTAAATTAAAAACTCAATGTCATCTTTTCAGGGAAGGAAAAGTTAAGTAGGAGAGGAGAACGTCTTGCTCAAGTTAAAAGGAAAACTCAAAATACAAAGCAAAATCACTTAATTTCTACTCCAGTTCAAAATGGCCATTTGAGAAACGCGCGGGGGCCTCCGTGAACGGTGGCAGCTCTAAGGCATCGCGTCTCCGTGGGGGGCTGGTTTTCTGCTCTGGTTTCTAGTCTTTTTGACACTGTTCTCTCATGGCGGAGGTGGACGTCTGCTTTCACAGAGTGCACCTAAGTGTCACCTCAGGACCACAGAGCCTGGGTGCCAGCGCGGCAGGGTCATTTCTTTCCACAAACACGCCTTTTTGAAAGCATAGCAATAGTGTCTAAACGCTCAAAGAGGAAAAGGACAAGAGAAGAAGGAAAGGCTGGAAAAATGGAGGCAAAGAAGGCCGACAGGTGTGGGCAGAAAATTAACAATCCAGCGCTCTGCTCTGCATGAATTCAGCAAATATCCACTGGTAACCCACTGCCTGGGCACCGTGCCCACTGACATGCCTCTGTGGCCTGGGCTGCCATTTTCTGCACAGCCACACATATTCAGGTCCTGTTGCTCAGGGGAAAGAGGATCTTAAATGCCAGTTGCCCGAATGGCACACCTGGGGCCTCTGGTAGCTGTTGTCCATGCCAGTGCACTTTCTCAGTGGCCCCCAAGTTCCTTTTCTTTCCCGAGGGGCTCAGGATGCCTCACCCCATCCCTAAGAAGAGTGAAATGATCCTCACCAGGCACTTCTGATAGAGGCACAGCTAACAGAATCAGGGGCTTTCTCTTTGTTCTAGAATTTTAATTTAGTTTTAAATTTCCTAGCCTGGTCTGGAACTACTGAGTTGTTTGGGGTTTTTTTTGTTTGTTTGTTTGTTTGTTGTTTTTTTTTTTTTGAGACAGGGTCTCACTTTGTAGTCCAGGCTGGCCCTGAGCTCACTATGGTGCCCAGGCAAGCCGCCGTGAACTCAGCAGTCCTCCCGTCTCTGCCTCCCGAGTGCTGGGATGACAGGTGTGAGCCACCACGTCCGGCATTGTGGTATGCGGTGCTCATTGTTGGTGGGCGTGAGTCTCCACGCCCAGCATTATATGTGGTTACCAGGATCGAACTCAGGACCTTGCGCTTGTGAGGCAGGCGCCGGAACCACTGAGCTAATCCTCCGGCCCTGGAACTACTGAGTTTAAGCCTTTCAGCCTCAGCTTCCTGAGCATCTGGGACTATAGGCACATGTCAACGTGTCCAGCTTTATTTTTGTTCTATTTTTTATAAAATCTTTTCATTTTGGAATATTTTAAAATTTTCACAAAAGTTCCAAAGGTAGTACAAGGAGTTTCCCTGTGTATCTTCTCCAGTTCCCCTCCATGGTAACCCTTATATTATCGTGGCATGCTGGTACATTACCACTAACTAAACTCTGAAGTCTATTTGAATTTCTCTAGTTTTCCTCCTTGAACAGACTTTTTTCTTTTTTAAATTCTGGTTCCTGGGTCTTGTCCAGGATCCTCAATGCATTAGGCAGAGGTTGGTTTTGGAACCGACGTTCTCACAGAGAAAATAACTCAAAGTAAGCAGGGCTGTTTCTTAGGTGTTTAGAAATCAGACTAGTAATTCCACGCAACAAGCTTACAACTCCCCCTTGTCCTGTGCCTGTAGCACACCTAAGTAATTAACTTGGCAAACAACCACTCCTAAAAGAAGGCTGCATATTTGGCCTTTCAGTTTGGTTTTGCTTTAACTTACAAAACATAGTGTCTACTCCTGGATCCCATTCCCCCAGAAACAGCAGTGAGTAACTTGTTTTTATTTTCTTTACATTTTTATTAGGACATATTTGTGTTACATCATGATTATATTCAGTGTGGCGTGTTGGTACCTGTATCTGATGCATCTTAATTCTTCTTGTGTCCCCCTCCCCTCCCACCTCTAAGGTCCAGAGTCCCTGCTCTTGAGAGCTTAGGAACCTCAGGGAGGCCAAAGGTAGGGTGCAATCTCCTTGGGGGCATAGGTCACATATTAGTTAGAGGACAGAGTCTAACTAATATGAGAAATGTAGCTCCCTAAAGACTGACACTGAAGTTGGGAGACTGACAATAAGTCATATTTCTAGTCATAAGCTCAAATCTATGCTTCTACAAAGTAGTGCTTAACATTGTGTGACATCTTGTCCTACTGTTGCTGTAACAAAATACATGAGGCTGGACAAGTTATAGAGAAGAGATGTTCTAGCTCACAGTTCTGCAAGAAGGAAACTTCAAGATGGGTGATCAAGGACCTGGGTCACCTGCTAGGCTTCTGCCAGAGAGTAGGCAGTGCCTCATTTTTGCCTTGAATTCTGCATTCCCCTCACGAACTACCATATAGGCTTCTGAGTGTATGTAGCAAGGGGTGTTTAAAAGGTGATGCACTGAATACTGTGATCGTGTATACTATGATCCTGCTTAAGTATCATAGGGCTTAACACACAGGATGTGTTTAATAATACATGATGAATGAAAACTTAGAAGACCACCAAACTTAAAATATCTACATTGGGAAGGGTTTTATTGTCTGTGAGTAGGGAATGGAAAAGGCAGACAGTGAGAAAGGGGTGAAGAAAGAGGCTGGCTACTCTCATCCATGTGCCAAGGGCCACAATCTGCATGTGCCTCTTTAATGCCTTTGGAATTAAATATACCTGAAGTTCTGATTCACTACTTTATTTTAGAGAAAAATAAAACCTCAAGAAAACATATTTTAGGAATTTTAATGTTATTTAGTGATTTTCTCACAGGATAGTTATTTTGTAGAGAAAAGGTATACCATAAGAGTTTAGCTACAATCTTTAGAATATCCTTTCTTCCTGTAATAAGTAACTTTCCACACTTCCTTCTTTAGCTGAGTTACACAATTATGTGTTTAAAAATGTGCTATAAAATGATCTACATTGTGTTTATTTCTAGACCGAGTGAACATTTATATAGACTGGATTTATGCGTTACAAAATTAAAGTAGACAAAATGGATTTATTTATGATTTTACTGTTTTGTTTCCAAATGACAAGAAAGACAAAAGCCTATAGATTACTATTTGTTAGTTCTTCACAAATAATTCATTGCCCAGTGAATGAATCGTAGACATCTATATAAAGGCTGTGGTTAAAGTTTGTCTGCCGTTATACCATAGAGAAAAACCTAGATGTATCTTGACTGAGTGGGAAGGGTAGAGTTTAGATGATGAGATTTAAAATATTGACTGTTTGGCATAGACAAAATTCCTTTTGGACATTTAGGAAGCACTGATAGGTAGGTAGATAGACATCGTCCTAGGCATGAGAAGCTGGCCAAGTTAGGGAACCCTGGGACCAACAATCAGAAGAGGCTTGTTGCACCTATCAGGATGAACTAAAGTGGAAGAACAGAGAAGCAATGATTTCTGAGATGAGCCTGGAATGAAAAATCAATAGAACAGACGCACCCAGTGGCCAAGGCTAATTTGTAGCTGGCTCCTGCTCACCTGAGGTGCCTGGTGCTGCCCTTGGTGGCCAGCAGGGATTGATCAATTTCGTGGTTAGTAACATCTCCCACACACATGAGGGAGCCCGGCCAGACCCCCAAAAGTAAAAAAGGCCAAAATAGAACATCACTGCATGTTTCTTGTTGCAAACCAGTAGCTCTCTCTGCACGGTGAAGAGCCCTGTTCAGACAAATGCAGTATCAGAGCCAGTGCAGATTCTCTCAAGGCCATCAGCAGAATGTGTATCAGTTCTGGGTCCTTCGTGTGTGTCTTGCATTTCCGTATCATCCTCTTACGCTTTCCTGCCATCCAACGCCTGTGAGTGAACGACTGCAGAATATTGGGCTAAGGTCACAGACCCCTGAGATCGCACAGCGTCAGAAGCTCCAGGACCAACACAGCTGAGCGGAGCCGGGAGCAGAGCGGTGGACTCACGGCCGGCACCGCAGACCTTGTCCAGCGACACGTTCACTTGAGGTGGGCTCGAGTTCTTGCCTGGTTCCAAGAACAATTTATTTGTTTTCTTGTTTTACTTCAGTTAGGAACACATGCCATGTACTGTCACCAAACACTGAGACATAAAAAGCACATCATGAAAATGTTTCTTCCATTCCTCCCCTCATAGTCAAGTGTTAAAGTCTCTTGGCCTTCTGCCAGAGGCATACTATAAAAATAAAAAGCAAATATATATGTCATCTATTTTTTAAATACAATTTGAAGGTAAATCCATATTAACGAGTGAGAGAGACATGTTTCATTCTCCTTAATGTCTGTAATTCAGTTGGACAGGTGTACCGTAACTTATTTAAATTCTTCCCTGTGGATAGACATGCAGTTTTCCCCATCTCTTGCTGTTTCAAACAATGCTCTGATAGTAAGTGTATTTGTACAGGCAGAACATTTTTTATTTTCAAAGATATATATATATATATATATATATATATATATATATATATATATATATATATATATAGGATAATTCCTGGTATTGATTATAAAAACCATATGATCATCTCAGCAGGTGCAGTAAAAGCATTTGGCAACATTAAATACCCTTTGATAAAAAAATCCAATAAATGAGAAATAGAAGGAAACTAATGTGGTGTTTTAAACCCTACAGCAAATATCAGACTCGACAGCGAGTTACTGGAAGCTTTTGCTCTAAGGTGAGGAACAGGACAAGGGTCCCACTCGCATCACTTCTGTTCCCCCGAAGGCAGTAATAGGCCAACTGGCTCATGTTTTAGTTGTAAGATGAGCACGTTCCGGAGGATAAGCCCTGGTGATGATGGAAGTGTTTTTTAATTTGATTATGATAATTATTACCGCATGTGTACACATTTCCAATCATCATACTGTAGGTCTCAACTATTCACATCTTAAGTCGATTAAGTATTTTATATGAACTTCAAAAACTATTGAACACATTTTATTGTGATAGATGTTGCTGAATTGCCCTCATGGAGTGCATAAATTTGTACTCCAACCCACAAGGCATAGTTCAATGTTAAAGAAGAGATACATTCAAGGAATTTAATTTATTTCAGTGTCTAAGAGAGAAAGGAACCACTGCGAGGACATTTCTGGATGGTGCAGACCCATTGTGGGAGCACCGTGGCTCTGCCTTTGTGGGCCCAGGGAGACCACTTCACCTTTCTATGCTTCAGATTTGTTTTGCAGCCAACAAACACATCAGAGGATCGCGGTTCCCCCAACTTCAGTGGGGTTGGCCAGTAGGAGCGTGTGCAACAATCTTGACTGGTAGCTGAGAGCCCGGAGAACACAGGTCAGGGCCAGGAATGGAAGGTAGTTAAGTTCAGGGACAGCAGAGATCGTAACAATAGCCACTACCTGGGGTGTGTTTCTTGAGCAGGTAATTTTTTTGTGCTATTTCACATAACTCTTACAACAGCCCTATGAGCTGGGTGCTGTTACTTTGCTCCTTTTACTGATGAGGAAGTTGAGACTGAAGAGAAAGACTCCAGGGGAGAGAAACAGAGCTAAGGATGGACCCCCAGAGCCTGCTACTCTGACAGGACCAAGGGAACAAAGAGCAAAGGTAACACAGCACGTCGGGTGTGCGGGAAACTTTGGGTGTGTTTCCTCCTTAGGTAGGGATCTACTTCCGCTTGGACAATGAGAAGTAAGAATCCCTAGAAAGAGAAAAAGAACCCTTTGGCAGATAAATGGATCTGAATCCCCTGTTCGGCAGAGATTTGCATGAATCTGAACTCCAACCACAAAAGCAGGATCTTGCTTCTTGCCCTGGCAGTTTATATTGGTATCACTCCAATCATGCATGGAACAAAGCATCAGAAAGTTGCTGCATCCTGGGTCACCTGCCAGCACCTGGTAGGAAAGATTCAGGCACTGTCTCCCTCCCAGGGACCTCGTCACTGAGGTGGCCACCGCTGTAGGGCTGCTCAGACACCCTGTCCTACTCACAGTGCCCTGAAGTCAGAAATGGAGGCTAGAAGTAGGGTTCGTCTACTCCAGGCCTTTTAAAGAAATTTGATAACAGACATCCCAAAATTCTCATCCTTGTTCACTTAAGTCAGGAAAACTTTTTTAAAGCAGTCAGGGAAGAAATGAGTTAACTAAATCACTCTAGAATTTTGTAACACACCTGGACCAAATGTGCCACTAATGATTGGATAGTAGTCAGAGCCCAGATTAGGCAGGAGACAAATTTTTTTTAATAAAGTTGTGGTTTTTTACTTTTTGTTTGTTTTGAGTTTGGGGTTTGGGAGATTTTTATTTTCAGGTGGTTTATTTGTTTGTTTGTTTTGTTTGCAGTACCACAGTTTGAACTCATAACCTTGCTCTTGCAAAGCAGGCAGTGGTGCCACTGAGCTAAATTCCCAGCCTTCAGCAGTGTTTCTGTTGTTGTTGTTCCTGTTTTTGGTTTTTTTAATCAGAATTTACTCCTCAAAGATTTGTTGTTTTTTTAAAGACAACTAGTTATATCTTAATTTGTAACTTCAGTAACATTGCTTAAATAGCATGCTTGACTAAAATTACCAGTGCTCCCACTCAGCATCTTGGATTAAAAAATGCTGATTTACTCTCCTTGGGACAACAATGCCATCAATCTTGAGTGATCCCACAGGCTTCTGTGCTAAAGACTGGACTCCTTCCCCATGGCATCGCTGGGAGCTGATGGAACCTTTAAGATCAAAAGGAAGTTTACTTGTTAAGGCTGAGCCTTCAAGGGATAGTAGGGCCCAATCCCACTTCTTCTCTCCCTTTGCTACCTGGCTGCCATGACGTAAGCAGCTTCCCCACCATAAATTTCCTGCCATGATGTGCTGCTTTGTCACAGGCCCAAACTCATGGCCAACCATGTACTGAGCACTCCAGAACCGTGAGCCAAAAACCTCTATGTTTTTTTCTTGTAAGTAAATTATCTCAGGTGTTTTGGTAGAGTATTAGGAAGCTGCTTGCTGCAGAAATTCTGCTGGAGAGGAGGGAGTAGAAACCCAGGGGTTAGAAGACGAATAACTGGACATGAAGAACTGGACATGAATAACTTCAAGAAGATGTGTGGTAGGTACTTCTCTTACAGTAGCCTCCTATAAGCTACACTATGCACCACACACATGCACACACTACACAAATCAGCATTTGGATGTTTGCTGTACCAAAAGCATAGGCTAAAATGCCATTTAAACAGGGACACTTGTCTCTTTCCTTATTTCTGTTATTCCCAACATAATACTCTGGAAAATCCAAAGACCAGAACAGAGAGTTTTCTAGTGTCAGACAATGCCTCTTTGTTATGCCAAGACAAGGCAATAGCTTTTCCATATCCCAAGACTTTTACACCAAAGTATTGCTATAGCCGAGGGGTAGAAAGGAGAATTAGAGCTGATACTGGAGTTTTAACCTAGATGAAGTTTCTTGAAACAGAATTTTATTAAGTAGTTGGAGACCCTGTCCACCCCACTAATACAGAGGAGCAAAGGGAGGTTTAGCACAGCTTCACTGGAGGAAAGATGGAAACAATGATCCACCTGTGCTTCTGCTTTTCTGAGTTCTGGCTGCTTCATAAACCTACAGTGAGTGCGAGAATTGCAAAAACAGAAAGAAAAAGGAAAGGTGCAATGAAAGTAGTGTCTATCCCAGAGAACAGTGGGAAGGCCTGAGAGACGGTGTCACCTAAAGGGCAGAAAGCTCCACAGGGGTGAAGCTTGAAGAGTGGGGTGCAGGGCTTGGGGCTGTTAAGGGCGAGATTTCTGTGAGTTAGGTAGGGGACCAGATTGCAAGTGACCTTGAGCAATGTAGCAGCCATATTAGATGCTATCCTAAAAAATGGGATACCACGTGTGTATCTTGTAAAGCTGGGTGGACAAACAAGATAAGACATGATTTGGAAAGAGGCAGAAGAAACTGTTGATGATGAGATGATGCACTGGCCCAGCATGGCTGGCAATGAAAGTAAAGAGCATTGGAAAGGTTTTAGAGATACATAAGAAATAGAGTGAACAGGACACAATTGATGGTTATGGTTATGTGGATGGCAGGACAGATGGTCTAGAAGACTAAGGAGAGAAAAATATCTGATTTTTAATTGAGGATACAGATAGACCTTTGGTAACCTAATAGCAAACCAGTTTCTTACTTTAGACAATTCTGTACTTAGTTCTCCCAAGATATTTAGATATCTACTACTCACAGACTTGAGTAAACTAGTCAAACACCAAGGAAGCAAGCCAATTTTAGGGCTTAGTTCAAGGCAAAGAATCCTAATTTGTTGAGAGGGGTGTTGTTACAGTTGAGATCTAAAATGCCTCCAAACATTTTTATTATATGTGGAGGTGGTTGGATCCTGAGGGTCCTGAATTCGTCCTTGGAGTCCTTTGTTAACATGTTCAGTAGCTGAGTGTGCAGTCAGGAGGTGGAGCCCAAATGGAGGTGCCAGTGGGATTCAGCCTCTCTCCAGCTCCTTTCCTGTCTGCCTCTAGCAGCCTTAGGTGGGCGCCTTTTCCCTCGCCATGAACCTGTGTCCCTCCTATTTCTGCCCTGGAGCTGGCTGATTTGGAACTGCAAGCCCAAATAAACTTCTCCTCCTTTTGTGAGTATTGGATAGTCTTGTTCCAGTGACAGGAAAATGGCTAAAGCAAGGGTCATATATTAGTGGTGGTGCTAGAAAAATGTTGACTAAAAAGACTTTTTCTGTATTAGTCAGCTTCACATTACTATAATGAAATACCCAAGGCAGTTGACTTATGACAATAAAAGCTCATTCAGTTCACAGTTTTGGAGGTGCAAAGCCTAAGGTGAGTTGGCCCCATCGGTCTGGACTCTGATGAGGAAAGTAGACGGCCACACATGATGGCAGGATCACCAGCACAAGCAGAATGGTCACTCCTCAAATGAGTGGAGAGACTAGGACCCTCTGCTTCCCTTCAAGTGGCCTAAAAGCACTTAAGGATTCCAATGAGCTAAAGTACTTCCCACTAAGTCTCACCTCTTAAAGGTCCAAGGAACTTCCCCATACTGCCACCCTGGGGATCAAGCCTTTGCATACAGACCTGGACACTCAATGCCCAGACCATATCCCCCCTCCCCCAAGCTCAGTTTCTCAGTCTCTCAAGTTGCCGGAGCGGTTGTCTTCCCTAGGATCTACTGCGGATATTGCCTCAGCTTGCTGGGTTTGACTGGGGCTGTGCTGTAGATGCGCTCCTGCTGGGCTGAACAAGCAGATTACCTACAGGAGGTGCATCACGTGCTCCTAGCAGGACTAGGAGCACGTGCCTAATCACGTGTCTTTGAAGCCTTCGGTCACATCATGTCATCACCCTTATATTATATCGGTTAAAGCAGCTCTCATGGCTCTGCCTAAAACCAAAGGAGAGGAGAGAGTATTTTATCACCGAAGGTGAAAGTGGTGTGGAAATGAATAGTTATGGGCAACTATCTTATTTAATGCAAGACACAACAGAAGTGTGTTCTCCCCCTATGTAACTCTACCGGGTATACTGTATTAGTCTCTAAAGCTAAATGAGAAAGGTTAAACTTATAACTGGAGCAAGACTGCTATGAAATTAAGCAACATTCAGATTGAACAGAGTGTGGAAAGAGATTCCAATTCCACTGAAAAGTCTCATCAGGTAAGTTAGAGGCTGCAAGGCTTGCTCTAAAATAGTTCATTATTTCTTTCTAGGTGTTATATCCAGAGTGTCCATAAGTGACTAGCAAGTGAGCATTAGTACCTGATTTATGATAAGGTGAAGCCCGTGGTTAAGCATGCAAATCACATAAAGATCAGACATAAAACACATAATTCAGTCATTCATGAATTTTCTACCGGAATATAACTTCTGATACAGATAACAGCATACATATTTAACTTCTTGCTATGTAGAAGTGATTCTTTATTCAGCTTCAACTGCTATTAATCACTATTTAATACAGCTGTGGTTTTAGCTTCCAGACTGGAGGTTAGAAGCCTTCTAAGAGGCATTCATGATTCTCAGAGTTAGGCCCCAACCTAGGCTTTAGAGAAGTTTCTCAAAAGGCAGGGATTTCCATTTGCTAATAATATTCCCCTTTCTCCATCACCCTCGACCAAGTTTCTATGTGACTGCCGAGTACTTATCTCAGACATGCCCTCAGAACAACAAGATAGCTTGTTGACCTTTGGAAGTAGGTGAGATTTCAAATCGAAGTCCACCTTTCTGGGGACCTGTGTTTGTGGATCCAGCACCCGCCTAGGGCCCAATCCTGGTGCCCCCAGCCCATCCCACCCGGCAGGATGGGCACACCCATGTCCCCTATTCAGGCCAGATTTCCTCATTTACAGAGCTGGCTTGGCCTCCACAGGACCTCAGCACTCCGGCTGCTTCCTTCTTTGTGCCATCTCTGCGTGAAGGATGGCCTGTCTCTAACTGGGGGACTGTTTTTCTGTGCACACTTCCTCTCCACCAAGAGAGGGGGAATTGCTCTGTGTCACCATCCGTCTCTGTGTCAACTCCTCGCTCCCATCTGTCCTCGCAGGTGAGACAACTGCTCCCTGTCTCAGCATAAAAGCCAGCGGTGGCTGCTTTTTAACCGGAAAAACGTCGCCCTGGCCGTTACCCAGCCATCCTTCCACACACCCTTCTCCGTGGCCACCAAATCTCAGTGCCTTTTGAATTAGACACTCAAGTTTCTGAAGATGATTCTCTACCCTGTTGCCTCCAATTTACATTAAACCTTTTCTTAAAGTGGAGTGTTTTCTTTGGGAATTTGGAAAATCACAATTTTTAAGCAACATTATACAGTGACTTTTTTCTTTTCATACCTACTTCACAAGTTGTTTTCCCCTCTGGAGATGTCAAATGTGTCCCCCACCGACTGCGGGAGGCCCTACAAGCCTCCTCTTGCGACCCTTTGTGCTTTCTTCAAGTTGTAACAACCTTTCAGTCTTCTTTTAATTAATTTCCCAAAATGTTCCAAATGAATACCCAAGGATTTCAAGGTGGCTTCAAGAACAGTGATAAAAATAGGAGCAGCGCGTCTCAACTGCTAACTAAATTCTTTCTTCATCACAAAGTGAGAGACCAAATCAATATAATTCTAAGAAAGGTTAAAACAGATAGCGAAAGGTTAACATTGTGCATGGCCTGAAAATAGAGCGGATTATTTTTATTCTGTGGAAGAAGGCACATGTGTCTGTGGTCTCCACGTGCCCGTGGCTGCGCCACTGCAGAGAATGCCGTGAGCAAACTGGAGGCAACTCCCGAGTCCCAGTCACCTGACGCGGAGACCCCCAGACCCCTCTAGGCAGAGGCACAGTTGCAGCAGAGCAGACGTAATGTAGCTGTTTAGACACATCCCATGCTCCCGAAGAAGAATCTATTTCTGGCTCTCAGCTTCATTATAAATGTCAGGACATGATATAGTTATGGTTAAAACAGCGCTTTCATTATAAGTTCCTCTTGCTAGACACTTGCAGTTTTCTGAATAAATTACCCTTTGGGGATGAAGTTTCTCCTCCACATAAAGGTAAATTGGTGCGGAAAGCCTGACAAAATCCAGGTTGTCTTTCCTTTTGGTGGCTGCAGCACCACCGTATGATAACTTACGTTCTGATTGAGGGAGTCACTGCCCACATCATTTTGGGACCTTTGCTGAGTGGTCTCCACATTTGCATGGTCGGCTTTACGGTTCCTCTAGTAGTGAGGTGAGCGAGCAGGAAGGGTCTGAGGGACAGGGGCAGATGCCGTCCTGGCACACAGAGTCCCTGTCCTCTGCTTCTGAGGGCTTGACCAGCTAAGGTGCAAGGTCATTTCCGGGGAGATCAGAGTTAGTGCTGGAACCCTCTGCTTTCCTGGGGCTGCTCAGGGGTGTGAGCGAAGTGGAAAGGTGCGGGAGGAAGAGTTGAGCTCAAACATTAACGCCAGGAAGGCAGAGGAGGGAACAAGGTCACGGGCCTGGAGCCTAGGATTGAGGTGTTTGGAAAGGAAACTAGAAAAAAGTCCAGAAGGTAAAGTGTTGCTGAGTACGAAGGAATGTTTGGCCACCACTTCAGCCTGTCAGTCGGGACAGACTTTGAGTCTTCTTTCCGGAGGCGCCACCAGCAATGAGGAGAACGTGAAAAACTAAAGCCGTGATTTCAAAGGCCAGTTCCTGTAACTGGCAATGTGACGACCTGGACACCGCGTCGCTGGTGCAGCCTCACATCTCGTCCTGACCCAGGAGATGCAACTCAGAGTGGACGTTTGGAGACGAGTGACCTTCTGTGTCATCGTCTAGTGACTCAACCGCCTTGTCATTTGGGTTTTAGATGGCAAGTTTGGAATTCTCTGCAAGACAGGACTCAGTTAGCCATGCTAATTGTCCCATATAAGCCATGCTGAATGTCTTGCACTGAGAAAGACTTCTGGTGAAAGCTTGTCTGCTGAAATCCCTGCACTGTGTCTTGCTCTTCCCGCATCGGGTGGGTGGAGAGGTAGTTGCAACGGTCCTGGCAGTGGCATGTGATGGCTCCCCTTATGCCAAAAGACAAAAATGACTTCTTTCATCCCTGAGGCTCTTATTTCTTCTATATTCTGACTCCTGCCTTCCTTCCGTGTGTGCGTGTGCGTGTGTGAATGATAAATGCCTTTGACACGTTTGAATAGACCTATGTTAGGAATGAATCTCCAAGGCTTTAAAAACCACCCACTGAACAGGTAAAAGTTGTCTTTCTCACTCTGATAGAGATTTTCTAACTTTTTAATAAGGGCATAAGGTAGAAAATAGGATGTACTTTGGGCCACTGCACTAGTTATGAACACCCAAGGAATTTTTCCTGGCACATTTATAGCCCAAATAAACCCTTTGGCTCACCAAGCATTCTATAAACTTTGACTTATTGGACCTTGGCAATCTTTGCGGGAAATAGAGGCGGCAGCCCCAGCCCTGTTCTACCCCAGAGTCCAAGCTGTGGTCTGAAGTTTTGGACGCTGAACTGAACCCAAACAACGACAACCTGACTCCTTAAAGAAGCAAGGAAAAGATTGGTTGGGCAAATACTCCTGTAATTACACCAAAAGTTCCCTTTAAATCGAGGATCATTTAAACTGTGTTATTGTGAGAGAAACAAGTGACATTGATAAAAAAAAAAAAACATTTAGATCCTTCTTACATTAAAATACTCCACAAAAATCCAGGGGTAGAAAATGATGTTTCTTTTTTCAAAGACTGATATAAATTTCATTCTGCTTCAGCATCAAAAGGCTCAGCATTTCTGTAGTCAAGAAGTACAATGGCACTGCTGGACCATGTTAATAAGGACATAAATACATAAATACCCATAAATTCTTCTACCTGTCCTCCAGCGTTCAAGCTGCACAGTAAAACCCATTCGATGCTGAAAGCCTTCTTGATACTCCATGGAAAACCCTAATCCACATACAAACACTGGCACACCGAAGGATTTCATTTTTCTAGTGACTCCAGCCCAGAACAGCTTCTTCTACCGTTCTGATTTCTCCATATACCAGGCTCACTTGGCCCAGCTCCTAGAATAGCTCATCTTTCTACCTACATGGAGTCTGATTCATCCTTGAGGACTAAGGTCCGTTCTGTGTCCTCAAGTCTTTTGTGCCACTGCTCTTGTCTTCCCTGGTGTTTCCTTCCTGCTATGGTTTGGGTATGGCTTCTTTTCCTAAGGGCTGTATGTTGGAAATCCGCCCCCAGTATGATGGCATAGAAAAGCAGTGGGGCCTTCAAGAGATGAAACCCAGCAGGGCAGGGGTAGGTCTCCTAGGCTAGACTCGTCCCCAAGAGGGTGAGCTGGGGCAAAGCCTGCCTTCCTCACCTGCTGCCCACATGGGCACCACCCCCCCTTCCACTTCTCCGCATCCCCCCCAACAATCAAGCAGATGCCAGCACCATGACCTGGAGCTCCCCAACCTCTAAAACCAGGAGCCTGTCTCCTGTACCCAGCCTGAGGTGCCCTGTTACAGCAACAGAAAGCAAACCAAGGTCCCCACTTTTGTTAACTCTAGCTGGATCCTGCCTTGTTGTTCTATTGCAGAGTAAAATCTGCTGTGTGCGAGCCATTCCCACCATTCTTCATCTTGCCATCTTCGCGCACATCATCCTGGGATACAGGCCCACTATGGCCGTGCGTGCGGAAGCCGGCCAGTTGCGGAGAGTGGCCCCGTCATGACCTTTTCCATCTCTCGTCATGAGGGATCGCCCTCGCTTACTGATCAGCATTCCAACCTCCTTCCTGGAACGGTCACAACATTCTGAGCGCTTCTGGAAGACTTCTGGAAAGCACATACTGCTGAAGTTACACTCCAGAGGAAACGTCCTTGCACCCGCATCCGCTCAGTCTCAGTCTTCACCGCACCTCAGGGGACGGAAGCACCACGTGAGCTAAAGTTCCTTCGTCTTAGCTGTACTCAGCAGAACTTTGCTGAGCCTGTATATGTCAGATGCATCCACTCTTATTGAGAGCACTATCATTATATTATTGAGAGGAGCTGTCATTTCAACTGGATATGGAACAATGAAGGGAATACAACAGGTAGAGATGGAGGTAAAAGAATCAGTTAAGTCATACTTGGGGCCCCACATGGGCCAGGCATGTGATCAATAACAAGGGATCCTCACGTCTAAAACCTTGGACTGATAAAGGAAGAGAAGTAATGTGAAATAAGGCTGTACAGAAAGTTCAGGATCCAAAAGTGAAGAATCCTACAGAGGACAGGGCCACTTGGCCATAAATCAGCCTCACTGTCCTCACACAAGTGTCTCTGGCCTAGCAGCTCCCAGCTCCCTGATTTATCTGAGAACCAATCTCTTAATCTGGTCTTAATCTCCCTGCTGCCTCTTGCTTTACACAGAATAAAGTCCACTTTATTAGTCTGACGTAGTCCTGGTTATGAATAATGGGTTGGCCCGCCCTGAATGTGCCACCCAACCTAGGAGCAAGTGGCTTGTGTAGAACATAAGGGACAAAACAAAGCCTGTTATCATCTAGCACTTCCTTGCTGCTTTGCTGCCTTTCTGTCTCCCACCCACCATGAACTGTTTCTTTTCTTTGATGCTCCTTTGCCATGTACCTTTGCCTTGGAGTCAGCCATCTACGAGCTGAAACTATAAACTATGAGCTAAAATAAATCTTTCCTCCTTTAACTCTGGGTGTCAGGTATGTTGGCTCAGCAACAAGAAACGTAACTAAGACAGATAGCTGTACTTTAATTTAAAATAATGAGAAAAATGGCTTAACCTAGGATTACTCTATTTACAGTACTCATTATTTGTTCATATAAATGAAAGTTGCCAACATTTTCCCCTTGCCTTCAGAGCATTCTATAACATTTCTTGTAAAGTAGATCCTCTGGCAATGAACTGTGTCACTTTTGGTTTTCTTTGTTTCTCCTGTACTTTTGAAATCTATTTTCTTGGATGTGGAACTCTGGTGTCATTCCACTGTCTCCAGATTTCATGGTTTCTGCCCCGAAGTCTACCACAATACTTGTCATTGTTCTGCTAGAGGTGATGTTTCTTTTTGTTCTCTCCCTGTTCCAAAGATTTTTCTTTTTTGTTGTTTTCAATTATTAAATCTGACATACCTAACACTGTGGTGTCTTCTGAGCTTAATGAGCCTGTGCGTTCTGTCTTTCGTTAGCACTGCCAGATCTTCTTTAGGAACCCTAATACTTTCATGGTAGACATAGAGGAGGGCCTTGTTTTCTCCCCTTGTTGATTCCGTGGAATTTGTCTCACTGCAAATTCTCAAACTTGACGTCTGGCCTTTCTTTAGGAATTGACGAATGAAATCAGTGTTCAGTTTGCATTGACTTGAACACTCTAAGAGGAAACTGATATACTTTCATTTGCTGACAGTATAGGAACCACAGGAGACTTTTGAATGGGAGGAAACATAGTCATAAATTGTATTTTAAGAAGATATAACTCAGAATCCAAAGGAAAAACTGGAGTAAAATTGGAAGGCGCTAAATGCCAAGAGAATAGTTAAGACATTGGTCTTAACACCATCTTCTAGGTGAGAGTAAAATCATAGGGCACCGGGTGTGACATGGCACTGGAGAGACTGTAGGGACACTCCTAGCAGAGTTTTCTAAATTACTAGTGAACTATTATTGCAAAATACCAAAGGAATGCTGATAAATGTGTCATGGTTGAGAAGGTATGGAAAATTTTGTCTTTGGCAAAGTTAAACAGGTTTCTGACTTACAGAACATCTTAATATCTTTCATATGCTAGTATACTCTGAACACCTCTATAAGGGGATATGATGTGCAGTGCCAAATCTATGGACCAAAGAATATTATTCTTATAACCCCTCCAGTAATATCGTCTGTGTTTCAGGAGGCCTCAGTTTGGGAAATACAGCTCAGCAAAACTGCAAACACCTGAATGCAGTATTAAGGAGTTGGGGGGCAGGAGGATAACAGAGAGAAGAAAGTGTTGACCACACTCTGAGGTTTTGATCCCAGGTAATTAACTGGATGGTGATGTCAAAACTAAGATAAGAACACGAGAAGAGTAGAAAGTTTGGAGGGAAAGATGAGAAATTCACTTTGGGGCATGAAAATACAGATGCTGAAAAGAATGGTTCTTTGATATTTCCTGCAGGAGTGATTCATCTCTGCATAAGAAATTTCCAACTTACTTAATAAAAAATAAACCTTGCATCCTCTAAGAGCATTAACTAGAGCAAAAATCTATCCACAAAATGAAAGCTAGAGTCCAAAGACTTGGTTTTAATTCCCAAAGTCCCTTTGCTCTTGGAACTCTTCATGGTCCTGATGCTGTGACCACCGTAGCCTTAGGGAAGACTCTACTCAACTTTGACTTACATCTCTGACCTTAATGGAAAGCATGCCTTTCCCACCAATAATGTGGCTCAGCAAGAACTGGAATTTTACAAAGACCTTGCCTTAACAAAATGAAAATATTCAAAAGAAAGTGATCGTGTTCCCTGCAAACTATGATTTCCTTACCTTCCATTTGGAACCTTCTGTGTAAAGACCATCACTTCCATCACTGAGGACTAAAATGAAAAATAAATCTACGTCCACATCTAAGTCAAGAATGTGATGGTCAATGAGTAATACAGTGAGTGCCTGACACACAGCACACAATTAATACTGTTCAATTAAACGAACTTTTGCTTAGAAAGGAGCAGAACTCCTTTTCTTGCTACCAGAGGCCTGTCTCCTTGGAGCTGACAGTAGACATGGCTGACCCCACCCACAGTAACACAAGGCATAAATCATTTTCATAGACTCTGCTTGAGGCAACACCTCATTTCCAAGGCACTCGGCTGCCTGCGGTTGGTTCTGGTCTGAACCCCGGTGAATTTAGGTACAGGGCTTAATGAGTAATTAACTGCATGGTGATGTCAAAACTGAGACAGAAATATGAGAACAGTAGCAGGCTTGGGAGGAAGTGAACTCACCTGCATGGTGAAGATCAGCTGGAAGGAAAATGAAGCAGGTAGGGTCATGGCAACCTTGCAGCAAGAGCTCAGCAGCTCCTGGGGCCTGGGGGCCCTTTCCTATGGGATTGGGAAGGGGAGTTTGGGGAGCTGCAGAGTAGAGAATGAGGAGTCAGAGGAGGGGAAAAAAGAAGTGGGAGAAAAGTCCAGGACCAGTCAGGGAGTGGACCTTGGGAGGTGCCATTTGCAGGAGCATTTCTTTATATCAGACATTGCAGAGAAGAAAACATGGTACATAACAGAATAGTATTCAGCCATTAAAATGAAAGAAATCTCATCCTTTGCGTTAACATGGATGAGCCTGAACACCACACCACTAAATGAAATAAGCAGGCAAATACGACATGTCCTCACTCACATGTGTTCACACTCCTTGCCTCTCCCCTTCTCCCTCTGTCTGTATAAGATGGTTAACTATAATCACCCTTGTTGCAACAGTACCCAGGAGCCCGTTCCTCCTATCTAGCTGTCTTTCACCAATCTACCCCCAGGTCCCCCTCTCTTATCCTCTCCTGTGTCAGGTAACCACTATTCTACTGCTTTATTCTATCAGATAATCTTTTTCCCACATGAGAGTGGATTTATAAATCAAAATAGCTGGAGGAGAGGATTTTGAATGTTCTCCAAGAGATGATAAATATTTCAGATAGTGAATAACCTAAGTATCCTGTTATATGTACTGAAATTTCACACTGTGCCCCTTAAAGATATGCAGTAATTATTTGTCATATAAGCAAATAAGTAAATACTAAACAAAATATTTTTTAAAAGATGTTGCAATCAGGCCATCCGGGCTTGAACTTGGCCTAAAGATGTATCTTAATTAGCTTATACTATATTTGCTTTACATTTGATCTAATGAGGAGATTGTGTATTTTTTTTTAATCCCAGAGCTCAATTTTTTCTAAAAAATGTTCAAGAGGGGAGTTGGAGCCCTGGGCAGGCCTCACACACTGCAAAACCCGGCTGTGGCTCAGCACATGGGAGGGTGGGTGTGACTTACATATAGTTCGCCAGGCCGCCACATGCCTCTGGCTTCACATGGCTTCATGGCACACGTGACACATGTCAGTGTGCTTGCGCCTAGTCCGCTCAAGTCACGGGTGTCACCTGCCACCCAGGTAGGCATGTGGGTTGAGAACTGTGTTTTATAACACGGAAAAACACAACATGTACTGATTCAAGTCTAACCCTAGCTTAGCCACTTCCCATCTTGTAACCTTGTGAGAACTACCCTTGGGCCTCACCGTGGCATCAGACAAGAGGGAAGATTGTCCACGAAAACTCTGAGGCCTGTCCCAGCTTTAATGATCATGACGGCACCCTGAATATAACCGGGAGGAGAAAATACTATCTAAAACCCAAGTGCATTCAGGCTGCATTTGCCTTCTAAGGGAACTGAGCGGAAAGGCTACCGACATGATCATAGTGCACAGTAAAGCTCAGGACCCATCAGCTATGGAAAAGAGATTAGAGCTCAGCTAAGGTCTAGGGATTAGGGAGAGAAGAATTCCCTGAATTCACAAAACTGGTTGAGGATTTCAGCAAAATGAGTGTCCAACATTCAGTTCGTGGTTGCATATGGGTTGGAAGCACATTCTTCCCAGCTCCCTACATGGTACAGAAGGCTTTATGGAAGTGGGAAGTTTTGTAGAAAACTAAAGAAGGATTTGGATACTTGGGTTCACCAGTGCAGTGCACAGCCACCTTCCTCCCATGCCAGGAGGGAGTGGGTCTAGGACCCCGCTGGGGGTATCAAATCCTGCAGATGCCCACACTCCTTATACAGAATGGCACAGTAACTATATGTAAGTCACACCCACCCTCCCATGTAATTTAAATCATCTCTGGATGACTCATAATACTTGTGCAATGCAAGTGCTATGTAAACAATTGTTGTACTATATTGTTCAGAGAATAATGAAGAGAAAAAAGTCTGTGGTGTTCCTTACAGACACAGCTGTCTTCACATAACCACACAGTACATGAGCAGATACGTGAAAAATGTTCAAATAACATGGAGTGCTGAGCGAGACTAAGACCTGTGACACGGTGGACATTAGAGTGTATGCAGCATAGTATTCGGCATGTGGCAAAGCGAGTTCTGTTTTTGGAACATTCTGGAACATAAAGTAATGTTTTTGTTGACGGTTGGTTACATCCATAGATGCAGAGCTCATAGATACAGATGGTGGACTAAAAATTCGCTCCTCTCACAAGTCAGGAGGCAGCTCACAAATGGGACCCACTGGGAGGAACAGGAGCCGCTGGGCTGGAGAGACGAGTGAGCCCACCCTGAGCATCATCCTCCTGTCCCCAGAGTCTGGGCCGAGCACAGGGCGCCCTCTGCAGGTGGGTAGGACTGGAGCCTGTTTTGTTCAAAGCTCAGAGGAGGGGACCCAGCACGCCTGAGCACGTTCTTCCGTTCTTCCATCTGCTTCCACGCCAGGCACACCTGGGGGAACTCCTCCTCTCCCTCGGGGGCACAACGACAAGAGTCTCCTCTTGGTTCCCTTAGGAGCATCACGAAGGGCGCTCCCAGCGGCCAGGACTGGGGATCCCTGCAGACCTTCCCTCGCCGGTGCTCAGACCTGACAAGAGGCAGGCCGAGGGCCCCACCTCCGGCCCAGCAGCCTTCCGGGAGTCCCTGAGGAGCCCGCCGGGGCGGTCTGTGTCCAAGCGACACACGGGCAGTGGCTCTTCCTTGCCCTCCCTTAACTTCTTCAGACTCCAGTCTCATCCGCAGAAATCCCAGCTGAAAGGGCTTCCTAAAACACAAATGTTTCCAGGGGAAGAGGTTAGTGGTGTGTTTGTAGCACGTTTGCACACACTGACTTCTGCTGTCTGGCCCCCAAGGACCAGAATGGTGATTCCGGATGAATCATGAGTGTGTCCTTTCGTGCAAGCCGGCCGGAGCCAGGAGACCCGGCAGACAGCAGTCTCGCTCAGCGTGGCAGTGGGTCAGGTTTTCAGAGGCTCCTTGCTCCTGCGGGAGTTTCACCTGCCTCTCTGAAGCTAAACCCTCTCCTGGCACAGCCCTGATCCTTCCCCGCCCGGACAGTTCCCTCGCCCTGTGGCCGGGGTCATGTCATGGGACATCTGGGCTGAGCGCTCTATTTCTGTGGCTCCCGAAGCATGTGAGGATGGTCTAAATCAGTCGGGTCCATCATTCAAATGGAAGTGCTGGGGTTGGAATCCAGGGCCCTGTGCATGCCAGGCCAGGGCTCTACCACTGAGACCGCTCAGCTGCATGCCCGGTGCCAACAATTTATCTCGAGCACCCTCCACGTTCTAGCTTCTGGGAAAGTAGCGAACAGAAGAAACACAGTCCCTTTTCATATTGGGCTTACAGGCTTATCGACATTAAATGGCTAATTAGACAACTTACTATTTAGAACAGTTATTACTAGTGATATAAGGAGCTATTGGGATCTGAAGAAGCCTATAAAATGATGGCCAGGCCTAATTTAGGATGTCATTGAAGGATGCTCTTAGGAACTACTTGTTTCATTAAGCTGAAGATGTCACCGGTTGTAACACCTGCTATTATCTTACACACCGTCAAGAAGGAAAAAATGCTTCCAATTAAATATGAGCGGAGGCTTCCTTAGTACTTATTCAGCGCACTTTTAATTTGGCATAGATTTCGGTGAAGTACTATTCTGCACATAGCTAGGAGAGAAAATAGATACGTTTCTAAGGAATTCCTAGAATTTCTTTATATTGAGCCAGTCAGTGCGCTCTCAAGGCAGAGTTGCGGGTGCCCTGGCTTTTCCACATAGTATCATTCTCTGCACCATTAACAGCATCGATGATATGATATTTCTTAAAAGAATCCATAAAAGAAGTAAAAGCAATTGGCGCTGTGCTCTTAAGCCAAATGTGCAATTTTGTGGAGCTAACCCCTTCTTGACCCCCGCCTGGGGACAGTGCTCAGCAGAGCTGATCTGCGACCCTCCTCACCCGCGCTGCGGCCATTTGCTTCCTGGGGGTCACAGGGGCCCCATGCTGTCTCCGGATCTTGCTGCTAAACCGCCAGCTGCCTCCCGCACACTCTGACCCGGCTCTATTGCTGTGTTCTCAGACACAGACAGACATCTACATCCCAACAGCTACTAGCCGACAGCCCCTACCAGAGTGGGGCTGCCCCCATTTAAGGCACCCCAACTTCAGATGCTGAAGTGTGGGAAGAGCGTTTGAAAACAAGAAAGTGTGGTAGCTGCTGAGATTTTGCAGATAAGCACAAACTATCAAAACATAAAGAGGGTTTTTTAAAGAGAGGAGCTGTCTACTGTTTTTTTTGGGGGGGGGGGCTCACTGAGGAAAAAATACCTGCTACTCTTTGAGGGTTTTATTTAGGCTCACATTTTCAGTCCACAGTCACCTGGCTCCAATGCAGGAAGGGTCTGTCCTGGTCAAGCCGCCCATGCTGTGCCAGCGAAGGAGCAGAAGGAGGAAAGAGGAGCTATGCCTCGCCGGGTCGTGACCCCCGTGGAGCAGTACTGCTGACCAACTCTGATTCCTAACAGCAAGACATCTGTACCACCCCCATAATTCAGTTATCTGCCCCAACAACACCTGCGAGGCCCTTGGGGGACATCTAGCTGTAAACCATAACAGACAATCCTTGAAAAGACTCAGAGACAAGGGAAAGGGTGGTGCCTTTCAGGAGATTAAAATACTCTTACTAGAAAAGAGGATTCGGGGTGCTCTCAATACAAAAAGTTGATAAATGTTTGAGGTTTGTGGTGGCAGTAAACATGTTGGCTTTATTAGTGTGCGATGTAAACGTGTATTAGAACATCACGTTGTACCCTACAAACATGAACAGTTATTATATGACAATTAAAAATAGCAGCGACTCGCCAGGCACGGTGGCCTATAATCTCAGCTCCCTGAAAGTCTGAGGCAAGAGGATCACAAGTTTCAGGTCACCTTAGGCAACTTCGTGAGAACTTGTCTCAAAATAAAAATAATGGGGAGCGGTAAAGTGCCCCTTGCATTTGATTCCTAGTATCGCAACTAAATAAAGGTGTAAGTAAATAACCAGTAGCGACACCAAATGTCAGCTGTCACCAGGAAGAGAGGAGAGGCAGCTAGGGTCGAAGCTAGCTAAGAAGGAGGGCTCGGGCTCCCGCAGGCCCTTGTGGGTCACGGAATGGGATGTCATACCCGGAGCCACCGGGAGCCCCTTCTGTCAGGAAGCCAACGGGAAGGCGGGAAGGAGCACTCCGTGGGAGCCTGGGGAGCTCAAGTGCACGGCGGAAGGTCAAGGTCACGGCAGCCCCGGGGTGAGCGGCTTTGCAACGGGCATCTGCGGCTCGATTAGTGACGACAGGTTAACAGAGGATGGTGGCGGTGGGCGCCGATGCCGAGGCGCCGGGCACAGAGGCAGCAGAAGCCGCGGCAGGACCAGGTTTGGAGCCAGAGCAGCGGAGGCTCGTTTCGGCGGGCCGCGTGCGGGAGGCGCCCCGGGCCCGGGAGGGCGGACTGCGCGGAGCCCGGAGCGCGTCGGGCTGCAGAAGTCGGGCTGCGAGCGGCGGGGCGCACTCGGTAAGGGAAGACGCGCGTGGGGGCCGCGGGGAGCGAGGCCGGGTGAGGACGCGAAGGAGTCCCTGGGCCCTTCGAGCTCGGCGCCCCGAGGCCTCCTCCCGGACGCGGCCTCTTCACGGCTCCGCTGTCTCTTCGGCCTCATCTCTAAGGCAAACTCCGTGCAGGCTGCAGCTACTCGTGCCCTCTCCGTCTGGGCAGCGTTACCGGCCGTCAGCGGGCAGCCACTCGGGCTCCGTGTACAGAGCCACGCGGGGCCCCGGGAAGAGGGGGGAGGGACGGAGCGTGTGCGAGGGCCGGCCAGGCCGCCGCGGCTCCGTTTCCTGGGCGCTCCGCGCAGAGCGATGCCGGTGCGGATAACGAGCCCCACTTCACGGAAGGGCGGTGGGCCCGGAGCGGCTCCCCGTGAGGGCGGCGTCACACCGGCCGGACGCCACGGCCACGGCTTCGCTCGCGCCGACTCCGGGGGCCGGGCCCGCGGGAAGCCCGCCCGTGCTCGGGACGCGCGTGGGCCCCGGGCAGAGCGGCCGCGAGAGGAGCGCTCCGACCGTGTCACAAGCGCTGCCGGTGCGGAGGGCGGCGCCCCCGAGGGCCGGGCCGACCTCCGCGAGTGGATGCGCTCCCTTTCCCGCGCTGGTTACACCGGTGCGTCAGGTTTTCGGACAAGGCCTGTGATGCGATAGGCACGTCGGTGGCGTTTCCAAGCGCGAAGCCCCCTCGGAGGGGCCTGTGAGCGGGACAGACCTATTTCTCTGCCCCCCTCGTTAGCTTCTCTCGGCTCAGTAGGAGCCCGCGGCCTAATGTGGCCCAGATTCCCCCCGGAATAACCAGGGCCCATCTTCCTCGTGACAGTGCCTCACTCAAGCGTGCGGAAGGAGGGGCTGACGGGGGACCCCAGGGGCCGGCACTGGAGGGCGCGCTGCGTCCCGCCAAGAAGTCCGGAAATCAACAGATAACAAACATTCCTAATGAAACAGCCCCCTGCGCGGGGTTGATCCCGGTCCCCCTGGCCCGCCAGACGGGGCGGCCGAGAGCGAGCAGGGAACGTGGCTGCAGCCGGAAGCTGCTTCTGATCGGCTCACGTGGCCGACGGAATGTCTTCCGTGCCGATCTGCGAAGCCCTCTTTGGATAAAACTTTCCAGACGCGAGGGAGGCGTGGGGCCAGGGTCCGTGGTCACCTCACAGTGGGCATCGCCCAAAACACATCTCAGTCCGCCGAGGAGACTCCAAGGGGCCTCCTGCTGCCCTTCTGACAAATCTAGGCGTAAACACCAAGAAATGTCAGTAAAGAGAAGAAGCTGCTGACCCAGTAGACGGATTCACAACCAAAAGATAATGACCATGTTTTCTTTCTGTCAAAAACTTGGAAATCTGGGCCGGAGGGTTAGCTCAGTGGTTCCGGCGCCTGCCTCGCAAGTGCAAGGTCCTGAGTTCGATCCCCAGTAACCACATACAATGCTGGGCGTGGAGACTCATGCCCACCAGCCATCAATATCACACACCACAGTGCCGGGCATGGTGGCTCACGCCTGTCATCCCAGCACTCGGGAGGCAGAGGCAGGAAGATTGCTGAGTTCGAGGCGTGCCTGGACTACATAGTGAGCTCAGAGCCAGCCTGAACTACAAAGCGAGACCCTGTCTCAAAAGAAAAAAGAAAAAAAACCAACTTGGAAATCTGGAGAGAGCGCAAAGGACAGACTAATTCCATGGTTGCTAAGTCGATTTCTCCTCCCGAGGTCACAGCTCTCCTATGTCGTCAGCCCTCTTTGAGTCAGATGGAACTAACTGATGTGTTCTAACCGGTGCAAAAGGCGCAGAGCCCTATGGCCTGCCAGTCTACGCCAGCTCAGAACAGGCACAGCTCAAATGCCGTCTGCCCTGGCCCCGTGTGCTGCCCCGTGTCAAGGTCACGACAGGGTTACAGGAGTCGCGGGCTGAGCCTTGTCACGGGTGAAGACTGCGTTCCTGAATGACCCTGCGGAGCGGGACCCGCAGACCGCATCTCCCGGGACAGAGGCCAGCGATGAGCTGATCTCGGTCCAGGTCCACTCCTGCCGCGGCGTCGCGGGCCCTGAGGAGCACAGAGGCGGGGCCGGCAGCCTGGTCTCTGCCGGGAGCGGTCTCGGCCCCGCCTCCCTGACCCTCCACAACTGTACAAAGGCCCAGTTTGGTGTATTTGCTGTTCCCTGGATTTTTTTTTTCTTTTCGATGAATTTATCAGGGACAAGCATGTTGTCAAAGCAGTGATGAAGAATCAATAAACTTCTTAAGAGCCTAAACCAATAGAATGACTTGATAATCATTCAAAATAAAAAGAAAATCAGAAGCTCAGGCCTAATGTGCTCTCCACCAAAAATTATAGAGATTTTCTTCAAAATGTCATTTAACGTCTTACAGGAACAGCAGAAAGTGCTCCTTGTTCTCTTCCACGTCCTCCCGCTCTCTCCTGGAACTGCCCAGCATTCTGTATCAGTTCTTTGGAATGTGTGTCCCCATGTGTCCCCATTTTTTCTCTTGAAATGTCACAAGCTACCCTCTGACATTCAGCATTTTCCAATCCTGGCACCAAAGCTCTGCCTTTCTTCATAACACACAATCGCGGTCTTTTTCCTAAAGCCAGATTTCTGATAAATCTCGCACCACTTCTATTTTGATTTCGAGTGTGTGGGCTTAAAAAAAAAAAAATCACCTCATAGGAACCAACAGAGGAATCAGAGATCAGAGAGAGAGAGAGAGAGAAATACAGAGACCAGTCTCCAAAGTATTTCTGCCTCAGTGGCTTTATTCAGCTTTTCTTCCTGTCTCTGAAATGTCTTCTTCATGTTTCTCAACCTTCCTAAATCCTCCTAACCTTGCAAACCCCGCTTCACTAATTCCCTCATAAATACAGCTTATCGAATCTCTCACACAGACTCTCAGTGAGTTGAAATTTCCAAGAATACAATTCAGTAACTTGAGATTTCAAAGAATGCAGTGGATTTCTTCTCAGTGGTTTTTCCAGCATCTGGTAGAGTGTCTGAGATTTGTCAGCCATGGAGAATTATCTACTGCACAACCAGATGACTTTGAAAACAGTGGATGCATTCTGGGTCCTTAGTACCCCAAGCAAATGTGAATCACTGGCAAGGGTGGAAGGAAAAGAAATCCATTCATCTGCTGTACTGTCTACACTACATGATTCGGCGATTGGGTATATGTGATGCTCAGCGTGACAGTACACAGATGAGCGGTATTCTGGGTCCGGTCGCAGTGATCACATCCCTAACACAGCTGCTCATGGGGGGCGATCATGGTTATAAGTGCTGGCCTGTCCCTCAGCACAGAGGCCCATAATCGGGCTTTTGTATTAATGGGCATTGAGATGTGGCAGGGTTCTTATTTTCTTTCTCTTATATTCATTTAAACATTACAATATCTACTGATCTATGTGGCATTTAGTCTACAAGACACTCTATGAATGCAAAGTATTATAGGTAGAATGCCCTTCCCTGTTGACCGAAGGTATCAGGGTCCAAATCCCTAGAACTCATCAATCTGTTTTTACATGCCAAGAGGGAATTAAGGTTGTGGATAGGATGAACATGCTAATCAGACGGCCATAAGTAGGAGATTACTCTGGATTAGCTGTGTGAGATTGAGCTCAGCACAAGGGGCCTTAACCGTGGAAGAGGAGGCTGAAGTGGCTACATCTCAGTGATGCCACATTTGCAGGTGGAAGAGGGACCACAAGGCGACTGATTTGGGCAGCTCTACTGGCTGGAAAGGGGAAGAAAACAGCCTCTCCTCTAGGATCCCCACCAGGAATCCTGCTCTGCGGTTATGGGTGATCTAAAGTGTTCCCCAGAATCCTCCTGTGTTGAACTATGGTGGCACCATCCTCATCGAGGAATTTATCAGTGAGTTCACTGATAGCTGAATGTGGGTTGGAAGTCAAGGCCTGCTTCGAGGAAGGTCACTAGGCATGTGACATTCTTGTCCCCAGCTCTCCTTTTCTCTCTGCTTCCTGGCTACTGTGGGGTAAGCACCTTTTCGTCTACCACGGCCCCCTGCCATCTTGTTTCTACCTTAAAGCCTGTCAACCGTGGCTGAAACTGTGGGTCAAAGTAAATTTCTCCTCTGTTAAGTTCTGGGCATCGCATATCTGGCTTCAGTTAGAGGAAAATGACTAAGATACACTAGTTTGAATCCATTGAGGCCCTTTGGGACTTGTGACCCTGAAAGTTTTAAGATGATAAAGCTGTACTTTTTAAGGCACTAAATTTAGGGTAATTTATAATGGCAACCATAGGAAACTCAAAAGATAGAATGAAAATGTTTATTGTTCTTATTTTGTTCAGTTGTGTCTATTTCTTCTGCCCAGCCATCCCTCCCTGGCAGAGAGTGGGACTTATGTTTTTTCAGTATTCAACACAGAATGATACCACACAGTAACAGGTGGCTGGTAAACAACAATAGGTTAAAAATACACACTGGATGACAACAAATATGCCGTGCTGCTCAGCCTAACCACACTCAACTGGTATTTTGCCAGGAACTTCTTGCTGATAAATTTGAGGGAACGCGAGCAATTAGAAATAAAATGATGAAATCGACAAGGTCCTCCTGTTGCCTCGCGTTTTGGGGGGATGTCAAAGGCAGCCTCCAGGGCTCCATGGCACCGGGATGGGAGCTCCCCTTCAAGGGCATCCGTCCGCTCCCAGCTTTCACCCCACTGGCTTGCGGCAGAGCAGCTAACAGGTAACTGTGTCTGACGGATCGGAGTCGCCACTCGCCTCCTCTTCCATTCGCGGGGAGACCTGTCTGGGGACAGAGGGACCCCACAAGCTGGGCAGGACAGAGGGGAGGAGAGATGATGGGCCCAGGCTATTTTAGACTGTTGGTAATTGGCCTCAGAATGGTCAAAAGTAGGCATGTGTTTTATATAATGCCTACATCTAAAAGGGCAGACTTTCCAAAGGGAGGAAGAATTATTAGCCAATGCAGGACGTCAAGGATAACTTGTAAAAACAAATCTCTTGTCTTCCCCAAACACAAGTTTGGGAGCCCAGGCCCTTTTACGTAGGTATAAGCTGTCTACAGCTCAAACACACTGATGGCTACTTCTCTGTCAGTAATTTTAATACAAGCTACCAAATGGAATCACTGTAAAGATGAGCTGAATTAGTGTTTGTAAAGCGCTTAGGGTGGTGCCAGGTGTACAGCAGGTGGCGTGTAGGTGACGCCAGTCACTAGGGTGAAATAAAAGTGAATTATGTTACTTAGAACTCGGACGAGGAAACCAGAACATGGTTCTTTGCATCCGGGTAGAGCTCGTCTATTTCCGTGGCAGCATTAGTCCCTCTAACTTAAACAGGTGCACAGCCGACATTCAGAGGCTCTGCAGGGAGCGTCCTCGCTGTCTCCTGACGTCTTGGTCAACTGGGCTTGGTCTCTGCCGTCTTTGATACTTACTTGCTGCTGTTTGGTCGGTTGTTTGTTTTAAATAAACTTGCCAGGGGCAAAGCACTTTGTCAAAATAACTATTCAGGGTCAATCAATAAAAAGTCCAAGCCAATGCAAAAACTTGGTAATTAATCATTCAAAACAAAAAGTCATAAATTCCTAGCTTGATATGTCATCAGCTAAAGTTTTAGAGGTTTGTTTATTGCCTGTGAGAGCCGCAGCCGAAAGTGCTCCCCCCTCTCTCCCCAGTCCTCCTGCTCTCACCCCGGCATGGCCCGGCTTTCTGTGTCAGTGCAGTACTCTGGAATATGTGTCCTCCCGTGTCCCCATCTTTTCCACAAAACGTAATAAGCTGCGATGACATTTCACATTTCCTGAGCTCCTCAGCAGGGCTCTGCTTTTGTTGCTGGTAAGAAAACCATTGCCTTTTACTTCTAGCTAGATTTCCCCCAGCCCAGAAAATGTGCTTCCATCATCCCTTCTTTCTTGATTTTTCATGACACCCCAAAGCTTAAGCAAGGATCTGGTGAGTCTCCCTTAGGGTCAGGCAGCAAGAGGAGCTAAGCGAGTCAGCTCCCTGTGGACACAGGACAGCGCGAGGGTGACAGGCAGTGAGCGGGCCCTCGCCCCGTGAACTCCCACCAGCCCTGTCCAGCCTCTAAGGACGTCACGTCAGGAAGCCACACGGCTGCGGAGGGTCCTCCAGGCATCCGCGAGCACGCTATACACAGCCGACAAAGAGGCCAGCTTCAGTGCTGGAAAAAACTGTGGATGGCACGAGTGAGTCAGCAGGACAGCCTCCCTGAACACACACACCCACTCGTGGGCACACGCACACTGCCGTGCAGGAACCCACGCATGCGTGCGTGCACACACTCACAGATCAAGACTCCATTTTTCATCCTGTAAAATGAAAGGCATGAACTTTGTGTCTGGAGGTCATCTAAGTGATTCACGCTAAATTTCAAAGGGTTTTCTGAAAGATTATTAAAAAATAATGGGAAAATCTGTGTTTATGAAACATTAACCAATTAAAAGAAGGTCACCGGTACCTATTTCTTTCTTGATGGTCTTTTCCTTTAGGTTTTCAGCCTTTACAGGACTCCAGCTGATGATACGTGATGTACTGGTGAGAACAGTTGTGGGTATTTTAGGTAAGTTTCCCTGGGAACCGATCTGAGGGAGAGGTTTACACGAAGGAAGGATGTTGTGGTCTCAAGACCAAAACAAAAGCATTCAGAGAAAGCAGAGTTAGGCAGGAGGGAGCTGAACTCCTTCCAGCCACAAAAAGGCCCAGGCAGGCCCATGGACAACTCTAGGTTGTCCAGGTCTTTCCTATTTTTCCCTGCTTAAAGCGCTCAGGCCTTGCCTTCTACCCTCCTCTGCGGCCCACGTGCCACTGGCCAGGTGTTGCCTCTGGCCGTCCCCAAGGGAGAGGTATGAATTTGGGCACTGGGGTGGAGAGCTTTGATGGAGGTTGTGTCCAAAGAGGGACCAGTCATCTACCTGGCAAGAGCTGGGAATGGAAAGTAACACCTTTCATAAGAATTACCTACCACTACCTAACAAACCACTGCCGTCTTAGAAGCTCCACAGTCTACACACTGATTATCTCACGGCACAGGCCTGGTAGCAGCCTGAGCCTTCTTTCGGTGGCTTCTCTGCTCTGCTCCCAGGGCTGAGAGCAAGGGGGCAGCGAGCTGCAGTTTCATCCGGAGCTCAGCTAGCGAACGGTCCCCTGCAGATCACGGGGTGGGGGCCGAACTGGCTTCCTTGTGGTGGCATGACTCATGTCTTGGCTCTTTAGCTGGCATCCCGCTCTCGGGCCCAGCAGAGCGCCCACCACTCCTACAGGTGTCCCGGAGTTCCTGGTCACGTGGGCTTCTCCACACAGCCACCTGCTTCGTCAGCCAGCAAGGACAGCCGCTCACTTCCAGGAAGCCGGTCTCCTTTTCCAGAATATTCACCTGACTAACTCGGCCTCACCTTTTGGATTAACTCAAAATCAACAAATTTGGGACCTAAATTACAACTCTAAAATGTGCTGACCTTCCCTATATTCTACTTGGTTTTCTAGCATTTGCAAAGCCGGCCAAGGTATTTCAAGGCCTCCATAGTAGAAGAAAATACTATCTAGATCTGTAGCTAATGACATCAATTGCAGCTGCGTGGGAATTAACACAGACTTTTGCTTGTACTTGAACTCCATAAATGCCTGTTGAATAAAATGTGTTGAGATCAAAAGCTGTGTTTTATGATGCTTGGGAACTGTTGGTGTCCCCAGTCTGAATCATCAACTAAGTCTCTAACCTCCTCAGTGACCAGACTGTCAGGGAAAATAACGACCGAGCCTGACTGCCTGTAAAAGTTACCAAGAAAGTGTTCCTTTGTCAAGTGAAAATGGTTCAGAACGTTCAGAGAAAGGAAATCTTCCCTGAACTACATAAATTCACTTTTATAAAAAAAATTTTAGTATGAAAGTTGGATTTATAAGCTTTTATTTTTAATAGAAACAGAGGAGAGGGAATATAAAAATGGATGAAAAGGAGTAAAACAGAACCCACGGGAACCCCAAACTCTCCACAAGAGTCAGCAGCCCTGGCCTCTTTATGTGGGAGTCAGATCTGCACAGGTCACTGACAGCAAAATGGAGGAAACTCTTTCAAGACAGGAAGGCAACTATATGCCTGCTTATTTATATATATGTGACTGTCAGTCTGCGCGGTAGACAAGCACCTAACTACTCATCTTCCCTCTACAAGGAAGGGCCCTCGTGGGGCAGAGACGGAAAGCCTGTCCCATGTCGTGGAAGACGCCACAGAAGAGAAGCCTGACCCTGACTTTGCAGGTCTGCCTGGAGCCGAGCTAAACTCCTGCAGCTTCAAAACCTGAGCACTGCAAACTGCTCACACCTTTTGTGGAAGAGGATAGCTTTGGGTTGGCTCAACTTAAGTACAGATAAATGGGGGATGACTAGACAGACAGGTGTAGCTTATGCAGCGGGTAGGAAGCCTCTCAGGACACAAGATGGCTCCCTCCCCTTCCCTGAAAGTACTTGATTACAAACATGGTTGCTAACGACTCGGAGTTCTGCCTGGTGAGTTTTAGAAGGTGGTCTTACTTGATCGAAACTCTACGCCTACTCTACAAACTCTCTGGTCCTGAGGGTCCACTGATACGTATGAAGCAGTGTTTGGAAAATGACATACAGCTGTTAGAGTGAGATCCTTCCCACCGTAATGCCATTCCCGGGAGCTGTGAGCTCTCCGTTGCCCAGGAACTGACTTCCAACTCAACACGTCCATAATTTCACTCTGCGGACTGTATTTGAGTTGAAAGGGCTCAAGGAACCTGACTCACATAGGCCAAACTTACGAAACACAAAAGAATAAGCCCAAATTACTGTTTAATCACAGGGGATGGTTCATCCTCCCAATAGCAAGAAACCTGTGTGCTGTCCTGTCTTGTGTGAAGCCACTTTTTCTTTTGACACAACTTCTGTGCATTATTAGTTTCTACATCCTGGAAGAAACCAAGTCAAGTCAGTCATCAGAACAACAGCCCTTCAGATTTTGCAGCCGATTCTACTTCTGTTCTACCTGTTTCATCTCCAAGGTAAATAGCTCAGCTCTTTTAACCTTTCTTCATTTCATAGAATTTTCTGCTGTTTTTGCATGCTAAAAAAGTGTTTCCAGATTAACTGCATTTCTCTAAGTCTGTCTACAATTGCATTCTCAGGATGACACATGATATTCAGATGTTGTCTGTCCAGCACAGAACGCAATGTAATCACATCTTTTCTTCACTGACCAACGTCCACGCCTCCATGACTTGTGGAAATCAGCCTGTTAACCAATAATTCCCTCTATTTGTGTGTGTTATGTATCAATTCAGCTCTCTATTTTGAAATAAATATAAACGTATATGGAACTTCAATAATACAAGAAGATCCTTTACCTACATTTTTTCAGGAGTATCAACTTGCAAAACTGTAGAACAGTATCACCACCGGGATATCAACATTGATGCGGGCAGCTAATGGGACTTTTCCATTGAAGCAAGGCTACCTCCTGTTGCCCTTTTATGGTTCTGCTTAGTTCCGTCCCGCCATTTTCTTCTTCCATCTCTAGTAACCAATCATCTGTTCTCCTTATAATTCTGTCATTTCAGGAATGTTATATAAATGGAATTATAGAGTAGGTAACTTTTCTGATAGACTTTATCACTCATCGTAATTCTCTAGAGCTTCACTGAAGTTGTATCGATAATTTTGTTTCTTTTTACAGATAAGTAGTGATCCATGGAATGGGTGTGTTGGTTTGTTCAACCAACTACCTATTGAAAAAACTACTTAGTTTTTTCCTAGTTTTTATAATTAGTAAGCATGTATCTACTTTTCTAGATTGAAAGTCTATGTGTGCAACTGTTGATAACATGGTAGTTCCATGTTTTACTTTTTTGTTGCTGTTAGTTTTTTGAGACAGGGTCATCTTGATTTGTACTCACTATGTAGCCCAGGCTAGCCTCAAACTCACAACAATCCTCCTGCCTCTGCCTCCCAAGTGCTGCGATTATAGGCCTGAGCCACCACGCCCGGCATTGCGGTATGCGGTACTGATTGCTGGTGGGCGTGAGCCACCACACCCGGTATTGTTGTATGTGGTTACCAGGGATCGAAAATAAATGTTACTGGGGCCGGAGGGTTAGCTCAGTGGTTCTGGCGCCTGCCTCGCAAGCGTAAGGACCTGAGTTCGGTCCCCGGTTACCACATATAATGCTGGGCGTGGTGGCTCACGCCTGTCATCCCAGCACTCGGGAGGCAGAGACAGGAGGATTGCTGAGTTCGCGGCGGCTTGCCTGGGCACCATAGTGAGCTCAGGGCCAGCCTGAACTACAAAGTGAGACCCTGTCTCCAAAAAGAAAAAAAAAAAAAAAAAAAGAAAAGAAAATAAATGTTACTGTATTAAGCTGCTAAGTTTTGGAGGGCTCTGTTAAGCGGCACTATATAAATAATACAGCATGCAACTGGGAGAACTTAATTCGCACCCGAGGCCCAGGCACTGGGGAGGGTGAGGCGCCGCGCTTAGCTGGCCAGCTCTGAAGTGGAGAGGGGCCTGTGAGGACAGGACTGAGCGCTAGAACAAGGCTCTCCGTTTTATACCCAGGGCATCGAGTGACGGCACGTCTCAGGAGCAAGGCCCCTGGTAAGCGTACTCCAGGAAAGCCCCTCCCGCCAGGCTCGCACTGGCTCTGTGTCCCATCACAAACCACATCCACCCTTCATGGTGACTGTTGCCATCCACCAACAGAAACCGTCTGTCCTCTGAGCAGAACTCTTTCTACGCGACACACAGTCTCACTGGGAATACCTCAGGGAGCTACAGAGCCGGCCCACTCCTCCTGGGCTCACAAACAAACCCAAATACTTGGGTAACGTGAAGGAGCCAGGAACATCAGGCGGGAATCCCTGCGTGGAGACCAGCAGCTGACCTTGGCACTTGTCAGGCCCAGCGCGCAGTGTGAACGGCCCTCGGCCAGCGCTGCCCGTCCGCAGCCCACGGCAGAGTCCATTCCCTGGAGCCGGAAGCGACCCTCGTCGCCATTTTCAGAGTGGAAGTTGTCGTCCTTGGTGACCCTCAAGACTGTGTGAAGGAGAAGGTTCAATGCTTTCCAGACACGAGCGCTGTCTCTGAAGGGTCCTCCACTGAGGAGGGAGGGAGGAGGCCGCTGCCTGCAGCAACAGAGATATTTGTCTTTTTTCTTTTTCCAGAAGCCACATGGCCATTCAACAGAAAGATGATGCTCAGGAGACAAAGAGAGGTTCTGTATAGGAGAAGTAAGGTGAGCAGTTCTTAGAAGATTCCAGGAGAGTGTGGGTAAGTACAACTGTCCCTTGGCCACTGGTTCCACGGCCATGGAAACCAAGCCACAGCTGCGTGGTCCCTTCTGTGAGGTGGCACAGTATTTGCACAAAACCTATCTCCCTCCGCCTTTAAGCCTTCAATCATCTCTAGACGATTTATGCCTAATACAGTGTAGATGCTATGTAAATAGTTGTTATATTCAGGGGAAAAGGGCAAGAAGAAAGGCTGTACTTGTTTAGCACAGGCACAGTTTTTCTTCACTACTTTCCACCCATTGTTGGTCGAATTTGTGGGTGTAGAACACACAGAGAGAGGGAAGCCTGTAGTACCTTTTAATGAGATATTTGAACAGGCTTAAATAGTGGACAAGAGACTATGAAAGTATTCCAGAGTAGGCATTGCTAAGCAGCAAGAGTCCTGAGCGATACATGGTTTATTAAGTGGACTTTTTAAGTGTAGAGAACAGACCCCGTTCTGTTCTAAAACTGGTAGAACATACAAACTCATCATTGTTAGCTTCCTAAACTTAATATAGTTGGAGAAGAGAACATTGTTGTGTAACATACGAGTAGTGAATTGTAATCTACAATCAGAACTCATCACATTTAGTGTGATTTATCTGATTCTCTACTCAATTTGAAGTCAAAGTACAGCACTGGAGAATACATTAAATAATGGCACATAAAGTGAGTATGGCTGAAGAATTTATAGTCTTTTGATTTGGGGGAAAGAAACATGATTTACAATGTATAGCATTGTTAGACTCTCAGAACTCTCAGGATTGTGTTATATATAAATACCACAGGTCAACATGCATAACCGATTTCATAGTGACGGTTTATTCACTGCCCCGGCATAAATCCCTCTCCGCTGGTCCTTTTCAGAGGTGTGACCCAACTCTGGATAATTGCAAGTTATTAATTATAAGATTAATACTATATGTTAGAAAGGACTTCCAATAGCCTTAGGAGTGTCTGTACTTTTATTTAAAATACACTTTAATAATATACATACTTAGCAATATAGATGTAGACCTGATTGTCATGGTATGTTTTCTGTAGCTGTAACAGAACACTAAAGTCTAGGTTCTATATAATGAAAGAGTTTTTCTTGGCTCATGATTCTGGTGGTTAGAAGATGCAAACATCATAGATCTGATCATCACATGATGAAAAGCAGAACTGACCACGGGCAGAACAGACAGTGTAAATGGGGTGAATGGCTCTGCTTTTTTTTCCTGGTACTGGGGATCAAATTCATTACCTTATGCTTGTGAGGAAGGAGCCAGAATCACCGGGCTAATTTCCTGCCCCTAGCCTTATTGTCTAACACACCGTTCTCCCAATTCTAACCTAGTATGATGGGAGTTAGAGCTCCCGGGAGACAGCATTAATCCATCCCTAAGTTACGGTGGCCCCGTGGCTACATCAACTGCCACGAACTCCACCCACTATTAACATGGGGACCAAACCCGGAGCACGTGAGCGCTGAGGACAAACAACTCCAAACCAGAGCAGACACAGACACCAACACCAATGTACATGTACATATAGTGAAGTCATCTGCTCACCTCTGACCCACTGTAGCCAGAGAAACTGTTTAACTGGTAAAATTTTAGAAATTTCTTCTTTGGGGACAGGAAAGTTTAGCTTATGAACTGTGATAGGAAAATAATATTGCAAACAAAGGCCAATGCTTGTGTTGAACAGGTGTTTTCTGTGTTAGCTTACCATCACAGTGACACAATGCCTAACATAATTTATTTAAGAAGAGAAAAGATTCATCCTGGCTCATGGTGACTGATGTTTCAGTCCATGGTGAGTTGGCCCTATTGCTTTTGGACCTGCAGTCAGGCAGCACATCATGAGGAAGCCCATAGTCGAAGAGGCAGCCAGGAGAGAGAGAAACAGAAAAGGCTCCAGTCTCCCAATATCCCCTTCAAGGCCACGTCCAATAACCTAACTCGCTTTCACTAGGCTCCACCTCTTAAAAGTTCTACCGCTTCCAAGTAACAACACAGGACGGTGATGATGGCTTCAGCCCGTGGATCTCTGGGAAACACTGAAAATCCAAAGTATAGCCTTGTGCCTCTGGGTTCAGAAGGCTCACACCCTCTCACAGAGTAAAATGCATTTACTCCAGCTCCAATAGTCCCCAAAGTCTTAACAGATCCAGTATTGCTCAAGATTCTAAATCCAAAGTCTTTTCTGAGATTTAAGGCAGTCTTAGTTATAAATCTTCATAAAAAATCAAAGGAGCACATTACAAGTTCCTGTAGTGCAGTGGCACAAGGTAAACCCCTTTTCTTTTGTGTCCCACTAGGAGACTAAATTGGTACGCAGGTAGATATTTGTAGATAATCTACAAGAGAACCGAAGAGAACAGATATTTAGAGAATCAGGCTTGTAGCTCACTATAAAGTCTTGGCTACGTTATATCATAATTCAACTTCTCCCTCTGCTTTGTTCTATTTCTTCTCTCTTTCTCAGGCTCTGCTTCACAGAAAACCCAACATGTAACAGGAACGGTCCAAAAAGCAGACACTAATACGCGACCCCAGCGCTGGATCACCTGGCACCGGACTGATGACGGCTCGTCTCTGGTGGGGGGTGAGTCCAGACCGCCCCGGAAGAAGACAGAAGTGCAAGCGTTCGAACTTCCCCTGGTGGGAGGAGCAGAGGGCGTGTCATTGGCAGGGAATGCATTAGCTGTGCAATCCGTCAGACGTTTGAGAAATTCAAGGGAAATCATTACTGCAAGGGCAACAGAGTCGGGTAAAAACTGCTGAAGTTGATGACTTCTGAAGAAAAGATAATGAAAAGCTGCTTGTGATCAACCAGTGACTGAACCCAGTGAGTTCTAAGTGGTGAAGCCTATGAGGGGCTTTGTGTGTCCTGCAATACGAGGCAGAGAAAGTTTAAAGCCAGGAAAGTAACTGAGTCCCAGGACCAGCCCCGTTCCAGAAATGGCCACAGTTTTAACCCAGCAGGCTGCCGCAGAAGACCAAGTCCACCCTGGGACAGTGTGGGCCACGACGGGGCAGACGCTGCTGGCCTCTCGGAGCCTGGGAAGCAGACGGGGCCTCCGCCCCCGCTTGCAGGTGTGCAGAGCCGCCCTGAAGCCGAGACGCCCCCCAGGCTCCCAGCCCGTCTCCCCTTCTGGCCGAAAGTCCCATGACTGAGGCTAAGACACCTGGGCCGGAGAAGGAAGAGAGACCGTATCCCAGAGAGGCAGGATTCGGCCAGCTGGAGCCACAGGTGGGAAAAGCAGGCAAGGGACGGGCTCCAGGCCCGCGCCGGGGCCGCACGTGCGGTTAAGCAGAGGAGATCTCATCGGCATGGAGGCCTCTCCGCAGCCACCTGGGCGGCCCGCCTCGGGCCTGAGCGGAAACCCGTGCGCCGAGAGGGCCCAGATGACGCGCGGAAGCGACGGCTGCTCTGGGCGAGGCAGAGATGCCAGGGGCTCAGCGGCTCCTGCGGAGGAAGCGCGGCAGGCTCGAGCGAATGCCCACCCTCGGGTAGGTTATTCCGGGTCCCCGGGGCGGGGAGCCCAGCGGTCTCCAAGGAGATCCAGGGCCCACGCTGCCCTCCGTGGAGTGAGGAGCCGAGGGGGCAGCAGCGCGGCTGAGCCCCGGGCGGCTCTGCGGACGTCACTCGGAGCTCCGCTCGGAGCGGACGGGCGCGCCCGGGGTCACGCAGCCCGCGTCGGACAGCTCGGAAGCCAGCGAGCCAGAGACCACAGGGAGCAGCACGTCAGAGGGGCAGGAGAGTTTGGGGAGGAATTCAGCAAGTACGGTGCCCAGAGGGCCAGAAGGGCCGGGCGGTCAGAAAGGACAGCACCCCGTCTGCGCAGGAGATCCACATGGAGGAGCGAGGGCCGAGCGCAGTGTGCCGGCCACAGGGCTTCGCTCGGCTTCCAGAACCGATCCAGTTTGTGTAGAATCCACTGAAGGAAGGAGTCTGAGTTGTGCAAGGGGCGGGGGACGGAAGGAGGGGAGGGAGGGAGGGGAAGGGAGGCGCAGAGGGGGGAGGGAGGGGGAGGGGGGAGGGGAGGGCAGGTCCTCTAACACACCGGTAGGTAAACATGATCACGATTCTCCCAGCCTTCCCAAAGGACATTTACTTGGATAACTCAGCACTGGGAAAGGCGAATCCTAAACGTTTTGAGAACAGTTTCATACAGGCCCGGCCTGACAATGGGATCCAGGAGACCACGCCCCTCCCCCCCCACTTGCATTAGGAACACGTGGGGGCAGACAGTGCATGGAGTCGTAGCGTGGGCCCAGCTCCCAGAGCACACACACGGACCCCTGATGGTCACTGCCCCGGTCCATGAGGGCATCGCTGGGGCGGGCATTCCTGGCAGGTGGCACAGCACCCGCACGGGGGCCTTGAAAGCTAAGTGGGAGAAAGTTACGTGGGAGCCTTGAAGTTCCAGCCTCTCCCCAGCCATGTGGGTAAACGGGGGCTGGCGAACTTCTCTCCACAGAGGCGGAGTAAACGGCTTTGAGGCCCAGGAAGCCCCGTCCTCAAGTTTTGGAACACGAGAGGTGAATCATACGCTTTACATTTCACACGTAGGACGGTGAACGCTTAGTTCTCAAGCTGTTCACAGTCAGCCGGCTGACCCCATGGCACTGTCTCTGTCGGGGGCACAGTGTTTTTGTCCCAAATTGTTTAGTAGGTTATGAATTTTACAAACATCCCTTATTAGCAGTAACAGTGGAGCCGGAGAGTGTTGTGCGTCCTCCATGCGGCATGGTGAGAGCCCCCAAGAGCGCGGTGGAGCCTGCGGCCTCTCCATGGCCGTGACTCTCGCGGCCTGTAGAGTGAGCCTGTGCGTCTCTCTGTGCGTCTCTCTGTGCGTGTCTCTGTGCGTGTCTCTGTGCGTCTCTCTGTGCGTGTCTCTGTGCGTCTCTCTGTGCGTCTCTCTGTGCGTCTCTCTGTGCGTCTCTCTGTGCTCACGGACTGCGCCAGGGGCCCACGGACCGTCAGGATTCCTTCCAGAGGCTTTGCAGAACGGTCCACTGAGGACACCTCCAAGAATTTGCACGCGTGAGCTTTACCGACACAGTCAGAACTCAGGACTCTGCGCCCCAGCGGGGGTGACCGCCCCGCTCCCCAGCAACACGCCGAAGGGGCTGTGCCAGCAGGGCTGGCAAACACCGCGACGGGCAGGCCTGCTGCGAGCTGCCACTGTGGGACCTGGTCAGACGTGGCGACTGCCTCACACGCGCGTGTTATATGTGACACACTTTGTTTGGCCTCTTATCCCACTCTGCACGATCCATCCCGCCGGGTCGGGGGGAGCCCTGCGGAGGGGCCTCAGAAGGAAGCCCACCTCGCTGGGCCCCTCTGCACACCTCCCGGATGTACTTGTGGGCACCCATCCTAGCTTGCCTGGCGGCTCTTGCCAGCCGGAAAGGAGGGGCCCACCTGCGAGCTGACTGTGGGTGCCCACGAGGTCTGTGCCTCCAGGAGCCACGGTGAAAACTCACTGTCCTTAGGTTCCTTGTGTCAGCACAAGTCTCGGACGTATCTGAGTTCAATCACATTTTTTCAAAACTAAGGAGTTTATTCCACGTATGATTAACAGAGCAAATGTGTGTAGCTTGGGAGTCGAGCGTCTCCGTGAATCTGCACGCAGAGTTCTGTGCACGTGTGCCTTTTTCTGTCGGGAGGCCCACACATCACTTCTTTTACTTGTTCAGAGACTTCGTGAGAACCAGCATGGGGTGCCATGTCCGACAACAGCCCGGGCCCCAGGCCCTGCGGGATGGAGGATTAATGCTGCCTGGTCTCCCGTGTGGATGCGTCATCAGTGAAAGGGCCTCTGGGCAGCCACCTGCCCTGCAGGGGTCTCAGGCATCCAGGAGATGCGGGGAAAAGCCACCCGATCAATAGCCCGGATGGTTCAATAACTCATTGTGCTGCCGAGGCCTGAAATAAATAAATAAGCACCTGGCTGGAAGTTGAAACTGTCCATGTTCAGTGCTTCTCGGAGGCCAGGTTGATGGGCTTTAATGGCCTCGGTCTGTACAGAGCACGGGCTGCCTGTCCCAGCAGTGGGCCCTCTGTTTCCTAGGTAACCGAACTTGAAATCAGGTGATGGCTCAAACTGGGTACCAATCAATGTGTTGGAAGCACTAATGTGGGGACGGCAGACGACATAAACGCGTAGACCAGAGCGCTCTCGTTCACCGCCGTCTCCGCCCGCGTGTGCCTACTGCTCGAGCGTCTCCCCCGCGCCACCAGCCCCTTCCTCTTGACCCCAGAGCCCAAGAGATCACCGGTTCTGGCCAGTGGGAAGCTTCTTTCTGGCTGCCTGTCGGGGAGGATCAGAGGAAAAGGGCCAGGGGAAGGTGTGCCTGGGCCGGGCTCTTCGCTGTGCGGGACGGCGGGGCGGTGACGCTCTGGGAACTGCTGTGCAAACCTGGGGCCGAAGAGATTACTCAGGATCTTCTTCCTCGGGAAGAAAGCTCAGTCCCCCACAGGTCAGTGAGCAATCCCCAGCCTGTCCCGGCTTTCATCTCAGAGGGTGACAGCAGGGAGCCCTGGGGCCACAGAGGACAGGGCGGACATCAGCAAGAGCTCCCCGGGCACCCAGCACCACTGCGCTCTAACGACTACCACGCCATGTTGCAGCTGCCTGAAAATTCCCGCGTGCATCTCTTCAGCTGTCAGGCAGGTAAGGACAGTGACCCAGAACGTGTGTGGTGAGTAAGTTTTACCAGAGACAGTGGCAAGAAATCCCTGTGTTTCTGCACAGAAACTCTTATCACAGCCGTGTTCCCAGCTTGCGTCCTTCCCTCCCAGCCTGACAAAGGATAGCAGCGTCCTCTGCATCCCTGAGCCCTCGGGGCCCAGAGGAAAGGTGTGTCCTTCCCGAGTCTGACATGTAACCAGCACCTGAGCTTCCAATTAGGCTGCACTGATTATCAGCAAAATAGCCTGACATTATTTTAGCATCCGCATTGGCCTTCCCCCTGCCCTATTGTCAGTTTAGTCATTCAGGAAGTTTTCATTGAGCATATTAGGCAGGACAGGCAGGCACCAGAAAAGCTTCTCTGCACAGGCCCAAATAGTACAATTTTCTGCTTTTCAGGCCATCTGGCATCTGTCACAACTATTCATTTCTGTCACAGCAGTGTGAAAGCCACTGTAGACAACATGTAAGTGAGTGGACATGGCTGTATTCCAATAAAGGTTTATTGACAAAAGCAAGTAGAGGGTCAGATCTAGCACGTGGGCCAGAGTCTGCCAACTCTCAAGTTAGGTAATGATATATAGTAGCAAACACTAACAAAACTCAGTCTTTACACACTGGAAAGATATTTCTCCTTTATGCTGCCCTCCCAGCCTGGAGGGGTGAGGCGAGAAGCCTTAGTCTACAGGGTGACTCTCTCCCTGTTTCTAGAGGAGGCTCCAGGACCGCTGTTGTGGGATTGGACAAGGCCAACGAGGCGAGTTCTACTCCTAGAAAGGACACGCATGGCTTCTGCTCTTACGTTATTCAGAACTCCTCACCTAACCATGCTGAAATTCAAGGCCATGAACTTAGAAGTGAACTAAATGTTGGTGAAATGTCATAATATGCACCACCTTAACCCTTAGGCAGGGCCAAGAAAGTCACTGATGGGCCAGAGGGTTAGCTCAGTGGTTCCGGCGCCTGCCTCGCAAGCGCAAGGTCCTGAGTTCGATCCCCGGTAACCACATAGAATGCTGGGCATGGAGACTCATGCCCACCAACAATCAACACCACATACCACAATGCCGGGCGTCATGGCTCACACCTGTCATCCCAGCACTCGGGAGGCAGAGGCAGGAGGATTGCTGAGTTCGCGGCGGCTTGCCTGGGCACCATAGTGAGCTCAGGGCCAGCCTGAACTACAAAGCAAGACCCTGTCTCAAAAAAAAAAAAAAAAAAAAAAACACTGAAAGGAGACCCGTGCCCAAGTGAGTGAATGAGAGAGACACCCCTGTAGGAGGAGCTGGTACGAGGTGACAGGGATTAGGGGTTAAACTCCGTAGCCAATTCTAAGCATATCAGTAAACGTAAGAACCCAACACAGGGTAAAGATATCAGTGAGGAACCCCAATTCTTCCCATGCCCAATGGGCATCGCCTTGTGATCTGGCGAAAGAAGCTCCTGCTGCCCCGCCTGCACCTTCCACCTACATCCCGTTAGAGGAATACGGGAGGAGACGGGAGGAGCAGAGGGAAGAAAGCAAACTCGGCTCTCGAATGAGCAAGTAACGATGTACATATAAAATTTACCATGACTATAAGGAAAGTGTTAGAACGCTAACAAGTGCTTATGTCCAGCTGTAGCAGATTCCGTTCTAAATCAGCAAGAGATACCAGTGGTGCTCACTGAACATCCCAGTGTCCCACTGGGAGGGATAATATGCACAGATTCATTTCCCAAGTATGTAAAACCCCAGGATTTGAAAAGCCTTGAGTGAAACTAGTACAGAACAGTAGAGGAAAGAGGCAAACACACACGAGCTACTGTGCCCACGTCCAGATTTTCCTTCACACCTCGGCCAGCTCAGTGCACAGGGACCTTCTGAGGCGAAAATGGCACAGGTTTCTGAGTACTGACACAATCCATTTTGTCAGTTCCCAAGAACACTGACCTTCTCCCCGGAGACTTCCAGGAATTAATTAATATTAAATGCTTGTCAGCCCTTCGCCAGTGGTAGGATTTGTTTAATCTGCAAGGCCAGAGTAAGCACAAATAGAGGTCTTTGACTTTATTTTATACCTGCTCTGTCTGATGACTTTGCCATGTGGTGTGGAATCGACCTTTTCCTATAAAAGGAAGGCAGGTTACACACTTGCATACATTCTGATACTTGTTTTCTTTTTTTTTTCCAATTGAATTCTTCACTGGTACACTTTACCTACAGCTCACAATCACACTCAACATTGGAGAGTTTGTATCAGTATATGACATGAGTTAAATCTCATTTTTACCCCTCTCCCTATCCACCCCGCAACCCCCACCCACTATATACATGTGCTTTTCTTTTTCCCATTCCGATACTTGTTCTCTGACTCTGACAGGGTTGTGGTGTCTTGAAGGCAGGAGCCAGCCTGCCTCTGGTCCAAACGTGGAGGAGCACAGAGCTTTGCACAGAATAGGAATGGGTGTTGACTGAGAGAAGAATTCTGTAAGGAGGAGCTGTCTCTCGGCGTTCGGTGCTACCGAGCGGGCTCTGTGTGGGAGTAACTCTCCTTCCCAGGGGCCGGGTCCTTTCCCCAGTGCTTCACCTTCCTCAGTACGCTGTTCATTTACTCTCGGTGTTCCAGTCTCCTCGGAAGGATTTAGCTTGATAAGCTCCTTTCAGCCTCAGTGTCAAGTGTACTTACACCCCTAACTGTATTTCCTGGTAAGAAGCTATTTAGACGGGCAATCCACATGTGCAGAAATTTCTGGCATTACTCAGTGTTGACACGGGAAGGGGGGAAATCGTTGCTGCCTTAAACTGCTGATGTGAGAAATATCTTGATCTAAGAATTTTGGAAAGCAAATTGCCAACCTATATCGAAGCCTTAAAAATGCATACCCTATTTTGAGAATTTGTTCTAAAGAAATAAGTTGTACAGGAGCAAAAAGCCTTAGTGGATGGATGGGAATTCACTAGGACTTGATCTGTAATAGCAAAGAAAAATCAGATACAGCCATAGAGGCTGGTTAAATATACCGTGATCCATCCAGAAGTGGCATTCTATTCCTTCATTTAACAAGTATTTATCAAGACCCTGCTCTGTGCTGGGCATTGTTCCAGAAAGGAGAGAAATGCAGTGGACTAAACAGACAGAAATCCTGGCCTAGTGGGGCTCACTCCTGTGGGGAGTAAAGGCAACAAACACAGTACATTTTTCATAAAATTACAACCTCTGGTCCGTGGGAAGGTGAGATTGGACTGCAGTTAAAAAAGCAGGGCAGAAAGATGGAAAATGCTGGGAGGAATAATAGATGGGGTATTTGGATAAAGGCTCATTAAGAAATATTAAAAGTAAAATAAGTTTGGCTTAAACCTTTCTTTGCACTTGGTTGATAAAGTTTGATCCAAAGGAGCCTCCGTGCACAGCAAATAGTAATTTAGCTTGAAATGTAAACAGATTGTAATGTCAAGGTGTAATCTTGTAACCAAGACAGGACTCCTAGCCAATCACAGTAGTCAGGCTTCAGCCAATCATGGCCAAGAGATCAGACCACATCCCACATAACACAGGGGCTGATTGCAGCCAATCGGGTCGTTTCTATGCTTTGCTCCCTTTTCTTGGCTGTAAATCTGTCCTGCATGTGTGGTAGATCGGGAGCACTGGCAACCAGCAAAAAATGCCCCCCGCCCCGCCCCCACGCAAGAGCCTTTTTCTTCTTCAAGTAAACATCAGATGTGACTGGGCTCAGTCTCACTTTTTTTTTTTTTTTTTTTTTTTTTTTAGACAGGGTCTTGCTTTGGAGTTCGGGCTGGCTCTGAGCTCACTATGTAGCCCAGGCAAGCCTTGAACTCAGCGATCCTCCTGTCTCTGCCTCCCGAGTGCTGGGATGACAGGCGTGAGCCGAAAGCGAAGCAGGAGAGGGGCCGCCAGATCGCTCAGGGCCTTTGGATCATAGAGCCGGGATTTCAGAATGTACTCTCAGGAGAAGGGACACCAGGCAGCCACAGCGGGGGCTGAGATGCTCACAGTCTGCGTCATGCACTCAGAAGACACTGGCTGTCGTGCTGCGGACAGCTTTAAAGGAAAAGCTCAGGCAGGTCAGCCACGAAGGACGCCGTATCGCAAGCTGGCGTTCACAGTGTCTGAGAGCAGGGTAGACGTAGTGGCCAACGATGAGCCATACCGTGAAGGCAGGAAGATCTGCCAGCTTCATGGACACAGGGTGTGATGAAAATTCAAAAGTCAAGAGTCTGCCGCTCTGATGAGCAGACAGAAGAAAATGTGATGATCTGAGAAAAATCTTCAGAATGTATTTCTAGGGGAAAATAACCTTACCAAACAGCACAACAAAATGATTCTATTTTTAAAAAGGAAAATAAATATGTAAATAAACACATACAGAAAGTTCTGAAGGAGGTCAACTGAACTATGAATAGTGCTAACTCCCGAATAGGATCAGCAATGATTTTTATTCTCTTCGCCTGTATCATCATGCCCCACAGAAGGGTGTGCGGTTGGCGGTGGGTGTGTACATCCCATAGGACCATCCCGCCTGGTGATGTCGTCTTCATTCGTGTAAGCATCCCGTGACATCTGCAAGATGATACAGAACATCTGGCACCGTCATTCGGCAATGCCTAATCCTGTTTAATTTCTATTTCCTGTGAATTTGCATTGCTTTTCAGGGTGGGAACAAGAAGCTCTCATTGTATTGTCCAGGCTGGCTTTGACCTACTACGCTCAAGAGATCTTCCTGCCTCACTCTCCTGAGTAGCTTGGGCCCAGGCATGTGCAACCATGACTACCTGCATCGCTTCTTAGCTAAGAAAAAGGAAACAAATCATTTAAACTTGATGCCCCCCCACGGCCCCACCCCTGCATCTCAGTACAAAACCTT
>PVIC010001279.1:0-94972 GCA_004025085.1 Thryonomys swinderianus
AATTAGCTCAAATTATAAATATGGTTATTCTGTGAATTGATATTAAATATACTTCACCTGAATGAAGTTACTGCTATCAACAGAAAGGAGAAATTACATGCCTACATTTTACAATTATCAAATACAAATGTGCAAAAGTGATTTGTAGTTGTGTAATTCAAATGAAGAAAGAGTAACTGTAGAAAAAGTATGTGAAAAATGTTTTGATAAGATTGAGATGTAAGTATTGTCTTAGGAAACAGTTGAATAACTTGAGACTAATACTGAAGTATCTGGTTATCAGAGGTACACTGTAGACACTGCAGCTAACATTCTACTCTTATTTCATAATAAACAGCTAGCATTTGACTGTACAGTATTTGTACAATTTTTGTATAGTGTTTACAGGATGAACCCTAGCTAAAGGCATATATTATATATGTACCCTTGTGTCTCTGACTCAAAAAATAAGGATCTTATAATTATACTGCCACATGCCTATAATTTCAGTCCTTAGGAAATTGTGGCAGGGAGATCCACATGAGTTCCAGACCACTGTAGGTCACAGAGTGAGTGCAAGGCTAGTCTGAACTACATAGCAAGACTCTGTCTCAAGGAAAAGTTTATCATTGGTCTTTTTGTTTGTTTGGTTTTTCTGTTTTTGTTTTTTCAGAAAAGATATCAGTGTATAGTTCAGGCTGGCACTGAGCTCACTAGACAGCCCAGGCTGACCTCTGACTCATAGCGATCCTCCTGCCTCTGCCTCCTGAGTGCTGGGATAGTAGGTGTATGTCAACACACTTGCACGGTCTCTAATTTATGAACTTAGTGATGTAATGTGTCACATCTCATAGTTATAATCGTGACATGAGGAAGCTGTGATACAATTGTGCTGCTTTTAAATCCTGCCACAGTCGAGTGGTAAGCATTAGACTCCTGTTCTGGAGTGCAGTCAATAGACACAAAGGAAAATGATTTCAAGATAATAACAAAGGCCATAATTTCTTCAGCAACATTTTATTAGGCACAAAGTCAATGAAACTCACTGCCAGTATTTGTCATAAGGAACTAAAACAAACAAATCACAGTTATGCTTGATATGAATAATACTTGTTCAGATAGAACCACGATAAAGGTGGAAGTATCAAAACATACTTTCAGAGTTTAGAGAAAGAGACTCTTCAAAAAAGGAGTTCCAGGAAGGAATTGCAAAAGGCATAAGTCCCTATTATTGTAACATATAGAGAAGAGACTGTGGTAGAAAAGGTAAGAAAGGAAGGGATGGGGCTGGAGGGTTAGCTCAGTGGTTCCAGCACCTGCCTCGCAAGTGCAAGGTCCTGAGTTCGATCCCTGGTAACCACATAGAATGCTGGGCGTGGAGACACACCCACCAACAATCAACACCGCATACCACAATGCCGGGTGTGGTGGCTCACGCCTGTAATCCCAGCACTCAGGAGGCAGAGACAGGAGGATTGCTGAGTTCGCTGCGGCTTGCCTGGGCACCATAGTGAGCTCAGAGCCAGCCTGAACTACAAAGCGAGACCCTGTCTCAAAAAAAAAAAAAAAAAAAGAAAAGAAAGGAAGGGATGTAAGGGGAGTAACATTTGGTGAAATGGTAGATGAAAGTAAGAGAAGAGCATAAAGTTGCTCTAATACCAGTATGTCTTCGAAGGGTTTTACATCCTGTGCTTTAAATATCAGTATTTTTTAAATGCTACTAGATAAAGACATGAAGATTTTAGATATTTTTTTAAAATCACAGTTGGAAGAGTTTTAGGGTGATTGAAATAGTGATGACTCATCAATCAGGAGGCTGGAATCTGGAAGGGGGGGGTGAGTGAAAGACATGATTATTCAGAGGACGGTCATTGCGGGCTGCAGCAAGGCCACGCCGCAGGAAGGAGACGACTGGCGTGAGACTGCTGCGGCGGGACTGGGGAGGGCAGGCAAACAACCCACGCGGGAAGTAAGGGAAAAAAGAGAAATCAAAGATGACACCAGGAGTTTAACTTCCCGCCATGAGGGAGCAACAGGGTCCAGATTTATCTCACTACCATTAGCAACCAAAAACCGAATGAAATTATGACACAACTGTCTTCGGATGTCAGACAATTGGCAGCACAAGACTATAATCTCTGGGGGGAAAAGAGTGAGGAAAATTAAGGTGAACCTTTCCATTTTACTGGCATTCTGCCTGGAAGTAATTTGCAAACCTCCAGCTCAGGAAAGGAGAACTCAAGCAGAGTTTCATAGCCTAGCTGAGTTGAAGAGACAGAGCTCACAGTTCAGATTGGCAGATGTAGCTACAAATTGCAAAAGAGACTATGAGAGAAAAAGCCCCAGAAATTTGAAAAAGAGTCTCCCTAAATCTTTGGCTGAATGCCAATCAGTGTGCAATCTGCATACGAACTACACAAGAACAACTTCCGTAAGAAACAGTTGTCGTGAAATGATAGATATTTCAAAAACATTCTCAGAAGTCTCATAAAGGAAAGGAATGATTTTGGTTTTCACTGGTTAGATTGCAACTAGATGATAGATTTTATTTTTTAATAGAGACCCAAGAAATGAGCCTAAATTATTTTTTTGCGTGTTGTTGTTGGCGGTACCGGGGATTGAACTCAGGCCCTTGTGCATCCAAGGTTGGCACTGTACCACTTAAGCTAAATCCCCAGCCCCACTAAATTATTCTTAAAGTACAGACTACTAATCACCTATCCTAAAAAATATATTATCTTTTGAAACAATGTGCACTATTCTTTAAAGGAATGCAACAAAACCCAGTATTCAAATGTATAAATTCACCACCTATGTGCCTCATCAAGTCAAATATCAGCTTATGTGAAGAAATTAGAAGACATGCTCACACTAAAAGAAAAGCTAGCCAACAGATACAAGCCCAGAAGATCAAAATAGGATTTAATTAGCACAGGCTCTCAAATACCTATAATGAATAGGCATAATGTGCTCATGGATTTTTTTAAAAATACACATGAGGGCCAGAGGGTTAGCTCAGTGGTTCCGGCACCTGCCTTGCAAGTGCAAGGACCTGAGTTCAATCCCCGGTAACTACATATAATGCAGGGTGACACGCCCACCAACAATCAACACTGCATACCACAATGCCGGACGTGGTGGCTCACGCCTGTCATCCCAGCACTCAGGAGGCAGAGACAGGAGGATTGCTGAGTTCGCGGCGGCTTGCCTGGGCACCATAGTGAGCTCAGGGCCAGCCTGAACTACAAAGTGAGACCCTGTCTCCAAAAAGAAAAAAAAAAAAAAAATACACATGAGAAAATAGAAGATATAAAAAAGACTAAATGGAATTTCTAGAGATTGAGCAGTACAAAATCAGAAATGAAAAATCCACTAGGGGAGATGGACAAAATATTAAACACTGCAAACAACTGACAATATAACAATATGAGCTTTCCCAAAGGAAGCACCAAGGAAGAAAAAACTTCAAAGACCTGAGTGGAAAAATATTAAACTCTCTAACCTATGTGTAGTACAAAGAAGACAAGCAGAATGAAAGGTCATTAAAGAAAATTTCAGAACTCACATAAGAAATTACTTTGAATGGACAGAAAATAAAAATACCCCATCTCACATTTATAAGAAGCAGCTAGACCACTGCTTAGAAATCTACCAATTTAAATTCCAATGCAAAGATTTCAGAAAAATCTCAATTCAGTGATTAAGGTTTCACCTGCAGAAAACCAGAAAGAAGAGCAAGCTAAACATTAGGTAAGCAAAAGGATAATAATAAAGCTCAGAGTATAAACTAGTGAGTAGAAAGTAGACTAACAGAAGAAAAAAAAAATCAATGAAGCCAAAGGCTTATAATTCAAAGAATAGATCAAGCCAGGTGTGGTGGCTCACGTCTGTAATCCCAGCACTCAGGAAGCAGAGGCAGGAGGATTGCTGAGTTCGAGGCTTGCCTGGGCTACATAGTGAGCTCAGAGCCAGCCTGAACTACAAAGCGAGACCCTCAAAACAAACAAACAAACAAACAAACAAAGAATGGATCAAAATGATAAACTATTAACCAGACTGATTAAGAAAAAAGAGCAAAAATACCAATTATCGACATCAGATGTAGAAAATGGAGCATTACTGCAGATATTTTGAACCAGAAAAGATAATAAAGGGATATATTAACAACTTTGTGCCCATAAATTGGAAAATTTAGTTGAAATAGAAACAGACAAATTTCTTTAAAGACACATATTACTGAAGCTTTCTTATAAAAAATAGGATAAGTGAAGATTCTATATTGATGAGGAAATTGAATTCGTAATTTAAAAATATTCAAAAGCAAGACTCCAAGTCATACTGAGTTAGGATGGAGTGCCATAAGGCATTTAATAAATAAGACATTTGTCATACACTGGCTCGTCTAGAAAACAGAGTAAGAAAGACTACTTTTCAGCTCTTTTTTATAAGACTACCATTACTCTAACAATAAACCAAAGCAAAGGTATTACAAAAAGCAACAGTAAACCAAAAATATCTTAGGATCATAGGTAAAAGCAACATTAACAAGATAGTAGCAGATGGAATAAACATACATAAGATTGCTTCATAGTCAAGTCTAGTTTATCTCAAGAAGGCAAAGTTACTTTAACATTCAATCCCTGATTCTGCAAAATAAATACATAAATGAATAAACCAAATATTGTACCTTATTAATAAAAGGGAAAACATAATAGTATCAACATATGATTAAAGTATTTGATAAGGTTTAACTGAAGTTTATTATAAAACCCTTCAAAGACTATGAATAAGAGAAAACACTCCAAATTTAATAAGACATTCACAAGGGAAAGAAAATACCTCTATGTCTATCATCATAGTAAAATTAATGGTGAAATACTGAATAATTTCCTTTAAGTCTGGAGCAGGGTGAAGATATCACCTCTTCCTGTTCCTCTTGCTGTTTCTCTTCCTCTTCTTCTTTTTCTTCTGCTGCTGCTGCTTCTGCAAGTATCAGAGCTGAACAAGATCTTTTTTTTTATAAACCAGGGATTGAACTCAGGACTTTGTGCTTGCCAGGCTAAAGGCCTAGAAAACCCTAAAACATTCTCTGTACCCGCAGTCCAGGGTCCCATACCACCTTGGGGAACCTTTTGCTGGCCCCAGGGAAAGATGTCAAATTGCGACCAAATTAGTTCCAATATTGCCTGAAGAAAGGAAAGAAAGTCACTGCTTGAACAAATCTGATTCACATTGTTCTACTCTCCTTGGACATGGTCTCTTTTCCAGGCCACTCACACCAAACAGCCAAAGAAGTATGAAACAGTTGAGAATGTGAAACTGGATCTTTTGTATATTGGAAGGTTGAGTCTACACAATAGCAGAGGGTCGGATGTTTTGTCTCCACTTTGCCAAACATCTGGATTGCATGAAACATCAGCTCAATGGACCCGATGTTCATCTTGTTCCCTGCTTCGGCGCGTCTTTCGCTTCTCCTGGCTGTGAAACGCCCTTCGATATCAGTAGCAGGACGGAGCACGAAATCAACTGTCTGCACACACGAAAAGAAAAGAAGGCCTGCTCAGTCCTTCCAAAAACGGTCTCCCTTTCCATTCTTTTTCCTAACCCCTCTCGGGAGTTTCAAGGTTCAAGCCAGGTCACTGCACCTAATCCATCAGCAGAGGGCAACTCAGGTGCACCCTCGTCTGCGTTCCGCACGCTCACGGTCCAGTCAGCGCGGCCACCCGCTCCTGGCGACCTCTTCCCCGCTCGGGCCTCTAGGGAAGAGAAGGGGAAGCGGCCCCAGCCTACGTCTGAGCCACACGTTACACAAGGCACCATAATGAGCTGCATTTTGTTGAGGGCTCTCCAGGTCCCCCAAATCTTTCTCAAATGTGATTGTTTATAAAATGTTTGATAAAAATAAATGATGCTTTCAATTTAAACAAAATTTCACACTGTTACTGGTTTTAATAACAGTTTTGACAGATGAGATTTTCATCATCTGTTTTTTCTTTGTGAAGGCTTCTTCAATAAACTAAAAATGCTTTAAACTAACAGATGTGACTATAAAGTAAGGCTTAAGTGTGAGACATCAGGAACGAAGGCCTGTCAAACGCTTCGGCGTAGAAATGTAGGCCTAGTGTGAGCATCTCGCGGGGATCAGGAAAGTCAGCACCCGACTGATGGCGACCAACGTGTCCCGGCGTGTCAGCCACAAAGCCGCTCACCCAGCCGGCAGCTCCCTGCACCTGCTCCTCTCTTCCAGCCCTGTGTCTCACAGGCTCGATGGCTCCAGCTACGAAACACACAGTAAGATGGCATCCCGATGTGTCGGCTCCGATGCTGATGTTTGACAAACCGATGATTCACAATTATTTTTTCTGTCAGCTCAGACAATTTTGAGTTTTCTATGATGCTATTTACAATAAAAAGTTCACCTGGTCAACTTTTAAAGCATAGACATAAAGCTAGGTGTGGTGGTGCATGCCTGTAATCCTTGTATTCAGGAGGCTGAAGCAGGAGGACTGCTGTGAGTTTGAGATTGTAACAAGACTCTCTCTCATCTCGATCTGGACAAAGCTTGAAATTAAATTCACTGATTATGCCTCCAAAATAAAACAGTTCAATAGGGTTTCCCCCTTGTTTTATTGTGATGTCTTCTCCTTGTTTCAAACAGTTCTTGAACTCTGCACAACACTGTGAGGCACAATGGCAAATTATACCAACAAGTGTAACCCTAAAGCTTAAATAAAGCAAAGAACGGTAGGTAAGGAAAAAACTTTTCTCAAATCCTATCAGGTTACAAATGAAATATCTTCTCATACCCAAAAGTATATGTTGAAATGTATTAAAATGACTGAGTAAGCAAAAAAGAGGCTGAGAAGCATTGAATTGCATTTCTGTATCTCCTCTTAAAATAGGTAGATAGACAGACAGACAGACAGATAGATAGATAGATGATAGATAGATAGATGATAGATAGATAGATAGATAGATAGATAGATAGATAGATAGATAGATACAGGCAGGCAGGCAGGCAGGCAGATAGTTATCTACTCTATCAAGTATTTAATCCACAATTTTGTACTTTCCCTTCAAATGGGCACATAGCATTCGATTTACTCATCTTGCTTTACTAAATGAGCAATACATCCTTTCTGACCTCATTAGTTTTCCTCTGGGGCTCCATTTGCAGGTCCCAGAGGCCCCAGCACTGGCCCAGCCTTGACAGGAGGGAGAACTCGTTCCTCCTATTTGAAGAGCTCCAGGGAAGCTTTTCTGCCAGAAGAAGTTTTCCCAAAAATGGGGGCAACTCGAGGTTGTAGCAGACCCCGGGAGCAGAGGCAGCCTGGGCGGACTAGAGCCAGACGCGTGCCAAGAGATTCCTGCCCAGGCACTGCAGGAAGCAGGAAGGAGCTGCCGTGAAGAGGGGTGAGGAGCCCGACCTCACTCCCAAGAGAAGCCCTAAAGGAGAGGGGTCGGTTAGTCAACACTGAGTGTCCAAAAGTCACAGCAAGGTAAGGCTTGATTGGACAAGAGTTCCAACAAAGCAATATTGGGACCGAGGCCAACCCACAGCTAGCTGTATTTCCTGGAGAAAGGGCAGGATCTCAGTTCTTGAGAAAAACCCTTGCAAGAGCCGAGCAGCTTCATACACAGGGCTCTGGACAGAGTGACCAGCCTGAGAGTAGGCTAAGAGCTGAAGCAGGCAGAGAATCCGTGGCTGAGACCCGTCAGCACAAGGCCAGGCCAGGCGGAAACACTGCAAGTCAGGCTTCAGTGCTGGTTCCTGGTCACCAGTATGCATTCCCATGTCAGGCATCTTTGCCTCTGCAACTTCCATGCAGTGTCCCATACAGTGAGACCTTCATGGATACCTCTAAGGGAGTAACAAAATGATGCTGAGGGAAAAATTAGTGAATGAATAAATAGGAACCTGCTTGAAAGTATGTTTTTCTAAGTATGAACACTGAAAACTGAAGATATAACCCTGTGCCTTTATCTTTTATAGATTCTCAGATTACTTCTTACCTCTCAACTCTTTGTGAGACATATGTAATGGTCAGAAACATGACAGTAAAGAAGATAAAAGCAGTGTTAACCCTGGGTATTAAAGAACACATCGTTGTTGTTTTATGCCAACATATCAGAAAATCAGCATCAGCCTTCTCATCTTTTTTTGGGGGGGGGGACTCTGAAAGAACACAGATCTACCCTTCAGTCTTTCCATCCCCAGTCACCTCTTAGCTCTGTACAAATGTTCACCCTTCATCCTGTCATCTTGAACTGTCTTCTCTCTTCCCATATACATTTTCACCTTTAGGGATTCATAAAGCAGCCATTACCTCTTTTATTGTTTCAACAAATAGTTAAGTTCCTTCTAAGGACTCTCCAGCTGTTAAGTATGCAAAAATGAAAGAGAGAGAGATGCCAGTACACAGAGGAGACCCATGCATGAAGATATACACCCCAAGGCAGCTGTATTTCACCACTTCCTTCGCCCCATCAGTGGCTGCATTCTTTCTCTGTCTAAATTTTCCCTATATCACCATGTTGAGCTCTTTCGCCTGGGGTCATTGTTAGTGCCTGAGTCTTGGGAAAATCAGGGAACACACAGACCATGCTCCAGAGTGACATGTGGAGGACTGTCCAAGACGGCGCTCACCAGATGGCAATGGGAAAACACTTGGACATCAAATGACTTCCATAATGCCATAGGCATGGGGGCTGGCCTTAAGAAGGCCTATTCTGTTTCCCTCCCAGTTCTTCCTCTCTTTTAAGTGCCTTCTTCCTCTGCCCTCAGGAATCTGTGATTGGATCTCTAAACCAGTTTAGTCTCTGAAAGTGGGAAAATTTGTTCAGCAAGTGCATGTCTAAGTCCTGACTTACACCAAAACCAAAAGATCTTCAAACATTTTTAGCCTTTGTTTTGCATAATTTACTGTCTAGCTCTCTAGTTTTAGGGGAGAAGAGAGGGAAAGTCACAAAGAACATGGAGATGTCCCCAGGATACAAGTGAAGAAACACAGTTACAGTGGGAAGAGAAAAAAGAAATCTATTATTATAGTAAATACATTCATGTATTTAAATAAAATCCTTCTACCTTTTTAATGTAAACAATTTAACATATTGCATGAAATGAGAGAAACAGGAATGGGATGGGGGCTGATCCGGTCTGCCAGGCCATGGAGCCCACTCCAAAGGTTCTATTTTTATGGGTTACCACCCTTTTACTTCTGTGACTCATGCATGGCCAACACTTTCTCCTTACCTATTCTTTATCTTTCCAACCTTGCTTCCACTTTCACTGTGGAACCGAAACTATGCTCTTAAAAGTCACCAACTGCTTGCTACCTGGCAAATCCAGAGAACACTTCTCTTCATTTTGGTTCCAGTCTCTGAGGCCTCCACCCTTTGCCACATGGTTATCAGTATCACCCACAAGGTGATGAGTGCCACACTGGCTTAGTCACTAACCAAGAAGAATTTGAACAGCAAACCTTTGACAGCTTCACTGTAAACAACAATTAGCATGTGCTTAGAAAGATTTTTTTTAATGTTTTTTTTTTCATATTTAACTCTCCTGCCTTACAATGTTTCATCCTGGTGGGGCCAGAAGGATGGAGAAATCATTTCAGCTCTCTATTGATCATCAATGTTTGATTCTTGGCTTGATTCTTGGCCCCCGTGACCAAATATCTGAGAAAATCACTTGTGAAATGAAGCTGATGCATTATAGGTAGATGGCAGACTAACAAAGCTGAAGGCACTGTGCTGGGGCCACCTGGGCTTGGAGGGACCTACACCACTCTTTCCAAGGAGAAGTTCTTACCATCCCAGGATGAGGAGCATGCAGTGTACCATGGGGCCTTGGGAACCGCTGGGATGACTTTTCTCTCATCGTGACCTCTATACCCACAGCAATCTCCGTGAAAGAGAATGGAGAGAGGCAGATACAGAGCCATGGCTTTGGTAGAGAAAGAGTCTCTACACAGACGTCCACCAGTTTTCCAGTCCACTGCCCCCTGGAGCCAAGGCTGCTGGCTACTAAATGGAAGGGTGCTCCTTTGGAAAACTGCCAGGCCTCACAAACCTCTCCACACAGTCTTGTGAGCATCAGCTTTCAATCCTTTGGGGAATTTTGCAGAAATTTTTCTCAGTGCTTTGCTCCTTTAAACACCTCTTTTTGTTGTTGTTGTTCATTTGAGAAAGAAACTTCTTTTTTCATTGAACGGAAGATATTTCCTTGAATTTTCATTACGATCCATTTTACTAGTTAACACAGAAGTATATAAATTCTGAGGCACTTCCCTATTGTTATTGATCTTTTACATTCCGCTACATTTAAATTGCTGGATTTCATTTGAATTTTTGTTTTGTATGAGTCTTTGTGTTGTTTTCCTGCTGTTCTCTTTGCCTTGTCCTTGGAGCCTAGCTGTGGATGTTCCACAAAGCTAGCTCAGTGCAGAGCTTTCCACTTTGTTCTCACTACCAGAGCTCATGATGAGCACTGTGGCCTCCACATTCGTGGGCTCACTGGTGCCTACTCCCCACTGGAACTCCAAGACCTTCCAAGTACCCTGGCTTGACTGGAGTCCAGGCTTTCCTTCAGTTTTTTCTAGGGAGGAAGGAAAATGAAGTCAACCTCCCTGGATCATCGAACTTGCACCGGGGTCTGTGCTGACATTTATTTACATCATTATCTCTGATTTTCAAGTTACAAAATTGAGGCACAGAACACAGACATGACCCAAGCCCCACCAGCTAAAGACATCAAACCACTGGTGTGATCAAGTTATTTAGTGAGATCTTTCTCTCATGCCACTGAGATTTTATTGTGTTTTTAAAACCACACTTCTTCCCTTGAAAAGAGGGCTTCAGTTATCCTTTCAATTCACTCAAAAGAAAAAAAAAAAAGCTACTCACTTTTTTTGCATTAAATTTAGATTTCACATTCTTTGGACTATTTCTTTTAAGGTAAGGTCCATTATGTAGTTCAGGCTGACCTTGAGCTCATCATGGAGCCTAAAATGGCCTCAAACTACCAGCAATCCTCCTGCCTCAACCTCAGGCACGTGTCACCAGGCCCGGCGATCCTTGGAGTATTAAATGCTTTTGAAAAACCCACTACTTTATATTCAGGACTAACTTGTTGAATTTAATGACTCTATCATGAGAATTTACCCTGCGCTGATAGTCCTTACAGGTCCTACCTGGCAAAAACAATCAGTATATATTTCCAGTATTAAAGAGATTACCATTGTTTTCCCTGACTCCATTCTCTTCATCACATGGTCACACAAAGCCATCAAAGGCCCCCTAACGTCAATCACTTTGGACTCAACCTGCCCTGCAAAGCGCTCACTCTAGGGCTCCATCACTCTTCTCCACCCCAAACTCAGACTGGAACTGCCACACTGTTGAGTTGCTCTCATTGTCCTATATGTGTTAATTTTATCTCCCCAATGGCATTGTAATCTACTTAAGTGTAGGGATCACTGCTTGCAATCTTCTTTTTGGTCACATACATGACAAGAGATTACTGCTTTGGCTTTGAACCCAAAGAGCCCTTTCATCTTGTGATAATTTAAAGGACTTTCAAAGACTTGATTGATTTCAAGGATTAAATCCAAAACCAGAGAATTTTCCTCTTAGTTAAAAATTCTTAGCTTTGTTCCTTAATACAACAACAATCACTGAGATTTACAATAAAAATCGAACTTTAAAAAGGACGTTTAAATATAAGGAGGTAGAAGAGTAAAGAGGAGAGAAAGCACTGTTAGTCCTGTGACAACTAAGATTTAGTTTTGATTCCTTTTAGTTTTTAACCATCATTTTGTTTTTCCTTTCACCAAATGGCATCAGTGATTTTGTCAATTAGACTAAAAGTGTGTTCTTACTATCTTGCCATTTCACAGAGCCTTAGGGACAGATCTTTGTGTAATTTACTTATAATAATGATACTCTTACAGCTTTGCACTGAGGTTTTGAGTATGTAAGAAAGGAAATGTCTTACTCCAACCCAAAGCTGCTAGCTCTGATTCATTGTCTACCACTAACCAGAGTAACCTGGAAAAGCCCAGAGCTCAATCTCCATCTTCCACTGAGGTGACAGGGCCAGTGCTAAGAGGTTTCAGTGGTGAAGTTCAACTTGTTCTAAAGAATCCAGCATCTGATGGGGAGAGCAATGGCTCCAGCACTGGCAGAGAGGAGCATATGGTATCTACTTTCTAATACATGCTATATGTGCTTTCCCCTTGATGGGACACAGTACTACCTGACACCCACAATTGAAAGGAGGAGAGATTTTATTTGGCTTACTGTGTGAGAGGATCCAGTACATAGTCAGCTGGTTCCAAGGCAGGAACATCAGGACAGAGAGGAGTGGTGGAATAAAGCTGCTTAGTTCAGGGTGGTCAGGAAGCAGAGCAGAGAAGCAACAGTCCAAGAGAAAAGGATGCAAAAGCAAATATAATCCTCAAGGTCATACTCCATTTCCACCCCCCAGAAATGTATACCACCAACTTCCTGGATGGCTCCCAAGCCAATCAAATTTACACAATCAAGCTTAACTGTCACACAGCCTCATGGATGAACTATAGGAATAGAAGACCCAGGGGCAGATGAATATAGAATTCCAGAAAGACAGATTCCATGGAAGAAGTTAGCAAACCAGACTTACCTCTTGCACTGTCTTGTGTAGAGACTTGGAAGTACAAGATACATCCTTCCCCTTACATAGACTAGAAAACATGTGAGTTCCCACCCAAATCATACAGATCCAGAGAACAGACTAAAAGTCCAATTAAGCAAAATACAATGATTGGTAAGTGTAATTTGGGACTTAATATTTCCTATAGAATTAAGGAGTCATCTTGTAAGTAGACTACATGGTCTTTAGGATTCTAGAAGCTCGGGCAGTTTTAGACTCCAGCTTATTGGGAATCATGACGCTGTAAGAGGGAGGACATGTGTGTTGATGACACGATCCCACCTTTCTAAGTACCTTCCAAGTAAAACCTTCCAAAATCACCCACAGTTGTGTTTAGAGTCAGCTGCTAAGGTGGAAGGAAGTTTCTGAGACCCTCAGTTCACACCACTCTTGCCTGCTCTGAAGACGAATCCAGCACAGAGACCTTCCTGTTCAAAAGTGATGTAGTGAGGTCCATTCATCAGTTTTCTCTGCTAAGGATGCAGATAGAATAGGATAGTGCAGAGGTCAGCAAACTATGGCCATCAACACAAATCTGGCCCAACACCTGTTTTGTTTTTTAATAAAGCTTTGTTGGAACACTGCCATACAATTCACTTATGCATTATCTAAATTTGTTTTTGCAGTACAGCTGCAGAGTTGAACAGTGACACAGACTATATGACCTGTAAAGTCTAAAATATTTACTATATGGTCTTTTGCAATGAAAGTTTGCCAATTTTCAGGGTGGTTGATAATAAAGTAAGATAGCTGTAGTTAATTATCTACGTTTGTTATTTACTAAGCAGGTAACTTAGGGAAAATCATTTTAACTTTATGTGCTTCTAATTTCTCATCCTTACATAACTTCCTTCATGGAGTGGTTATAAAAACTCAATGCAATAATATATTGAACGTACCTAGCACAGTGTCTAGCATGTGATAAGTATTGTATAATAATTAATAATTTATTGTTATCAATCAGGTAATGGAAATTTTAGAATTGCATTCAAGTAGATTTGTTTCTATTCTAGTGCCTATAAAATAAATGTGCACTTTGGGTAAATGTACCAATACAGGCACTGGCCAGAACCAGTTGAATCCAGCTAAAGCACTTGCTTTTAATATTGTCAATATAAAAATTTTTAAGAAGATCACTTATCATTCTTTATTGCTGAGAATCTCTATAATATCTTGTAAATTGTTTTAAATGGGTACTTAAAGTTTTCTGTAGGACTCTGTCAAATGCAGATAAGGGTCACAAAGAAAAAAATTTACATTTCACCAGTATTAAAAATTTATTAAAACTCATGAAAATGTACTTTATTGTGCTTTTTTTGATGTTTTATATTACACTCCTGGGGACATACTTTGAAAAAAAATTGTTTCACGGCTGCAGCTTAAATCTTAAAACATCTCAAATTCTCTCTTCAACTCAGAATGCCATTCATTAAATTCCTTCTTCTAAGGAACCATAAATGCAGTAATCTAGACCCTGATAAAGGCTTTAAAGTTGTCCCATAGGATACTTGGGGTGGAGAAAGATGGAACATTAGTGTCAAAGAAGCATATTATTTGATTCTCAATATAATTAATAAACTCTTTCTCTTCCCCACAGGAATCAGCTAAATCTCCAATTCTTATTTGTGTTGAAGCAGAAGATTTAGTTACTTACCTAACAGAAAAGAGAAAAAAGATCTGAAAAAGGCTTTAAGTATTTAGTAGTTTAAACCCTGCATAAATTGGAGATTTGAATAAAAAATCAGCCCTGGTATTTTTCTATGAAAATGGCGAACAGAAGGAATATATGTGCTCAGAGGAATAGCGTTTTATGCCAGACATCAATCAACCCGGCTTTAGAAGCCTATTTATAATACTGTGGGGGTTCTGGGCAGTTGTACTTCACACTGTGAGGACCAATCCATGACATCAGATAGTGAACAATTGAAGTCTTTACAAATAATTAAAACTCTGTTTGAAAATGGAGATGTTTTCCACAGCTTTCCTGTGTATGCACGATGTCATCGATATTCAAGAGTGTAAATATTGACTAGTTATTGCTGGTAGCCAGAAGGAGCAAAATCCCCTTTGAAATAATAATGTGGAGTGTGTGTGTATAACATATACATATGTATGCACACACATATGCATAGAGATGTTAAATATATAGTCATATAGGGAGAGAAAATATAGATTTCACTTTATATGACAGTTGAATAGCTATACTTTAAACAACCTATGTTCCCTGCCAGTGCAGTTCTAGTGTGAGTGTGTATGTATGTATGTATGTGTGCGTGTGTGTGATATGCAAAGAAGACACAAAAATATTTCTGAAATATTTTATCTGTGATTTCTTTTCCCTTGACATGATATTGAGCGATATTATAAAGCAGTGTGTCTTTTAACTTTTACCTCTCATTGTTCAAGTTGGAATCTAGAACTACCATTTCGGTGCTTGAAGAGACAGAGTTAATAATCTTGTCTAGTTTCCGTAATATTTTAAACCCACTGTAAGTCCTTTTGGGGTGGAGTCAAGGTACAACAAATGCATAGATTAAAATTCTGGAAATGGCTCCTGCATTTGACAATTTTTTTTTTGAAGAGACAGACTTAACATTTTTGAGATTAAGCAAATCCCTTGTAATTATTCTTTCAACTGACTTTGTAAGCAGAGCACTAGGAAAGCAGTATCAGCACTCTCTGGCACTGGAAATTCAGAAGAGACAAAAAGCCACGAAGGCTCTTCGTGGAGCTCCTGACTCAGAGTCAGAGGTAACACATGTGTCTGTGGCTTCAATCAGTTCAAGCAGAGAGCTCACTGGGCGGTCCAGACAACGTGTGCAAGTGAGACTTAGGAAAGGGGGAAATTTGTACAAGTGAGGAGTTGGCCAGAGAAGGGATGAGTCTGCCCTGGACAAAGTGGGCATAGATGCCAGATGGCCCGTAGAAGAGAAAATTACAGGGCAGGTGATGGGAAAGACTGTAGCAAAGAGATAAAAGGGGAAAATCCCAAAGTGGGACAAACACAAGCCAAAGAGTAGAATGAACACAAGCGTATCAACTACATTAAAACTTGATATGGTAGTACAAGTGAGCATCAGCTTCTTGTTTGCCTTTGTAAGATTCCTCTGCTCCACCACAATCACACGTACAGGATGAAGTGAAACAAAAGCTCTGCAGAGACATAAAACTAGCAATGTTTTGTGTTTTGTCTTGTTTTGGTGAGACAAGATCTCCTTACCTAGTCCAAACTGGCCTTGAACCCATAATGATCCTCCTGGGTGTGGTATTGTAGGCATGAGCCACCACACCTGGCTGGAGGTAGTAATGTCGACTCATCCATTCTAACCATATTAATAAATTCTGAAATTTGTCCCAATACTGATTTGCTTAGGGCTAGGCAAGGATTATGTTTTATACATTGTTTAGACTCTAAATAAACTAAATGCATGTTGATAAACCATTGAAGGCCACTGTAATTAATATATTCGGGTAAACTGAATATCATTTCTTCCACTAACTTCACTCATCATGAGTGAGGTCCACAGAACTCCTTGACTCAAGTGTGAAAGACCTCATTATAAATTATTGTTGGGATAGAGGATACAGTCTTAGTTAAGGGCCCCACTGGTGAAACTGGCTCCTAGAATCCTGTGATATCCTTACAATGTCTACTCAAACAAAGAAAAGTGTGTAGAAATTAATCATATTAATAACTGCAGACTGACAAAGAGGGGAACAACTCCAGGCAAAATGTAATCCAGTAATCCTCACTTCTAAACTTTGCCATGTAAAACACATTCACTGACCAGACAGCAATTCCTGAGAAGGTGACAAACAAAATTCAGACCTGATGGCTGGAGTTCTTGTTCTGAGACATTTTGCTCTCAGCACGGAACGGGCCTTTTAAAAGAAAATAATCCAGATAATTTTATTTTCCGAAGGGAGTGTAGACACGTTTCCTCATGCCTTTATGTCGGCCTGAACTCAGTAAGGCACCAGGGGGAGCTCACACATCTTTCTTCTTTTTCTCCCCCTCTCGGAGAAGGTTTGCTCCTGCATTCCAGCGAAAGGGTGGGTCACAAACAGCAACACACGTGAGACGATTTGCTAAGGTAAACAAAGATAATCCGTTCTGCAAAAATACTCTAGATTGTTTTTCACAACTGCGTTGCGTGTCTCAAATGGGCACCCCTAGAAACAGCTTTCAAGCCTGCTGGTTTTAAGACACTGTCCTGGACACTTGCGTATCAGAAAGAGACACAGAACAGTCCTGAGATGCTCCTGTGTCACAGAGAGAGTCAGAGACAGAGAGAGGCACAGACACAGACAAAGAAAAAGACAGAGACACAGACACAGAGAGAGGTTTCCTCCTCCTTGCAGTATGAAAGAGCAGTTTCCAGAACAGCCCGCTTTGGTCTCAGTGGAGGGTAATGGGAAGGATTTGGCACAGGAGGAGGGCTGGGGTTTTGGTTCTCCACCGTGATCGATGGGATCGACTTTTCTGTTTTTTAAAGAATTTTTAGGAAATGACTTGCCTTTTTTCTCTGTCTAGGATTGAAAACATAAGGCAAATAAGTGGAACTTCAGGTATCCTATTATCATTGTGATATCTAGGTTATTGGACAGTCACGCCACGGAGAGTGCTGAAGAGCCGAACAACTCCCACATTTGACTGCCCGGTGAAGTATTTGCAGCACTGATGCTCCAGGTGTGCAAACGCTGCCCTAAGCAGAAAGAGCTGGGGGAAGAAAAACCTCCCGTCTCTGACGCCTGATCCCCACAGCAGGCCCTCCGCAGACGGCTTTAAAGAAAGGACGCACTTCTAATCCTGCATTTCAATCTAGAGATCACGAAATCATAGAGATTCTTAGCCCTGAGAGATACTTCACGAGGCTGACTGCTCAACTCTACACTTTAAAGCCCATGAAATATAATTGTTTTGAGTTTTACTTTACAGATAAATTCGTTGAGTTTCCAGGAGGAAATCTAAGAGCCGAGGTCACCGCTCAACGATATTTTCCCCCATAGACTGAAAAGCCACGCAGCTGCCCGGATCAGCCTCGCCCTCCTTCCAAGGCTGCGAACCATGTTTTTCCTGCCCCACGTCTCAGCTTTGGACCTGGGCGACTCCAACGAGGAGCCGGGCGAAACGCAGAACTGTCAGGACGGGCGAGGTCGCTTAGCAGCGGGAGGCGCCCGGCTCGGCCGAGAGCGGACTTGTCCTCCCGGGAGGCGGCTCTGGCTGCGTGCGCCTCGGGCCTCGTAGCGACGCGTCGGCGGCGCCCAGGCCGGGAGGGGAGGCCGCCGCCCGGGGCGCAGGCGGGCCGCGCTCGGCTACCCGAAGGCGACAGCGCCCCGCGGCGGGGCAGGGTGCGGCGGCCCCTTTGCGCGGGGACCCCGGGGACCGCGGCTGCGGGGAAGCGCGCAGCCAGGAGGCTCCGGCGCGAGGTGCCCGCCGGGCTCCCGGAGGGACGCGGGCTCCGTGGTGACCTGACCCGTGCGCGCCGCGGACTCCCGTCCCTCACAGAGCTCGGACACCTGGAGTCAAACGCTGCGGTCTCACGTCAGGGCGCAGCGTCCAGGCCCCGCGCGAGCGGGCACCGAGGGCCTCGGAGCGCAGCAGCGCGCACCGCCCGACCTTGGGGAGATGGAATCCGATCGGCCCCACGCGAGATCTTTCCCGGTGCGGCGGCCCAGGACCGTCATTCTCCACTCGGAGATTATTTAGGAGACGTCCCGGGTGGGTCAGATCACCGCCCGAGGGAGGTGGGCAAACTTCTCCGTGGACCAAAGCGACAACTGTCTGGGCCCCGGGCGGGGGGGGGGGTGTGCTCAGAAACCCGACACTCAAGGGCCCCTGGCGTTTGCTGAATCAGTGGACGAGGAGCAAGATGAGCGGGAGCTGTTTCCCAGGACAGACTTCGGGTTCCCGAGTTCAGTTCAGCTCTCTCCTCCAACTTCAGGATTTCCACCCCCTAAAGTTTTTTTATTTTAACCACCAAGAATAATTTCTTAAAATCAAATCAGTGAAGAGTATTTCCACGAAATATTCCCGGGCAAGAGAGATTCCGTTTTGCCAGCTCATTGTATCACGGCCGCCAGGAGCTTTTCTGGGACCGGAGATACTCGGGATGGTCCCGACTCGCACCGGAGCCCGCACAGGTGTCACCCGCAGGGCGGTCGCGGTCGCCTGGCCTGAGCCGGCGGACGGCCCGCGGGCTCACCTGGCCAAGACGATCACCAGAAAGTTGCTTTGCAAAAACCTCCTTTTCCTCTTCATTGCAGTCCCCTCCTTTGACATTTCTCTTCTGACCCGAGAAGACAAATTATGCAACTGACAAGTTTGGGGCATTGTTTGTTGTTTAGGAATTTTTTTTTCTTTCTGATTTCTTTATTCATTATGGCTGGGAGGTAAAGATGGAGGAAAAAAAATTATGACTGGCTTTATCCAAACTTCCTAAGGTCTTTTGTGGCGTGATGTGCAATGGAAAGTTCCTAAAATACAGTCTCTCAGAAAAAGAGCTAAGAAATACGAAATGCAGAGTGACCTGGTGAAAAAGAAAACTCCTAAGTTTACAGTGACCTTTAAATAGAGAACTTATGAATATGCAAATGGAGGGGTGGAGTCATGGACACCTGAGTTCCCCCCCACCTCCTCGCTCTACCCCCATCAAGAACTACCCTCACATTATCTCATTTAATTGTCCCACAACCCTAGTAATGGAGGAAAATTTTTAATTTGGGTTTGTTCAGATGAGAAACTTGTATCTCAGAGGCCCAAAGTAAATTGCCTGAAGGCCTACAGCTAGTTAAGAGCAGAATTAGAATTGATTAAGGGGCAAAGAAGAATTGCTTGAGAATTAGTGTTTTTAAATCTCGATTAGTTACAGAGGGAAGCTGGGAAAAGAATTACCTCCCGGGAGAATCTTTAGATTAGTGAGGAAATGATGTTAAGCCTACAGAAAGACAAGCCCTTGAATTTTCTTGTTGTCCATTATGTGGTTTTGGAAAAGGTGACAATCTGAGAAAGCCAAATTCATTCCATAAGGTTCTCTTTGAACTAATAGAGCTCCTACATACAATTAGGCAGGTGCCTGTATTCTTTAGGAAACTTGCACTCTGAAAACTAGAGTTTCAGACTGGTTCAAATTTAAGGACAATTAGAATTTTAGTTTGACAATAGACCAAATGTAGTTTAAAAGCCATGGTGCTGGGGATTTAGCTCAAGTGGTACCGCACCTATCTTGGAAGCACAAGGACCCAAGTTCAATCCCTTGTACCACCAAAAAAAGAAAAAAAAAGTCATGGAAAGGGTACTCCCAAGGGTTGACCCCCACCTCAGAGAGTGAACAGTTTTCAAACCACAAGGACTTGACTGTGAATATGAACAGTATTGGTAGCTAGCTGTGTGATCACTGGCAACTTTATGAACCTCTCTGAACTTCACCATTCTCACCCGTAAGTGGCAGCAAACAGACCTTTACTATGACAATAACACCATAGCATGAGCGAAAGCCTTTCACAGAAAGTATTAGCAACATCTAATGTGATTAAAGTATACGAGAGCAGATTTTGAGGGCGGGGGAGAACATACCAGAGGCTGGACTGGGAAGAAGAAACCCAGCTCTTCCATACTTTCGCCTGGGGCTGACATGGATTCTCACTAGTGTGTCAGTCTCCAGTGACTCCCTGTAAGGACACTGCTTTTTTTTTCTTTTTTTTTTTTTTTTTTTTTCTTGAGACAGGGTCTCACTTTGTAGTTCAGGCTGACCCTGAGCTCACTAGCTAGCCCAGACAAGCCTGGAATTCAACAATGTTCCTGCCTCTGCCTCCTGAGGGCTGGAATTACAAGCATGAGCCACCATCCCCAGCCATGTGGTGTGTGGTACTAGGGATTGAACTCGGGACCTTGTGCTTGTCAGGCAGACACAGGAACCACCGAGCTAAATCCTCAGCCCTCAAGGGCACTGAGTAAGAAGAGCCAGTGGGGATTCTCAGAGGTGGAGGAGAACGGTGGTGGAAACTTAGCTCTATGTCATGAATCTTCAACTCTGAGACCAAATAAGAATACTTTGAGAAAATATAAGAAACCAGTTTGAAAATGCCCTGTGTCATTTTTTAAAATGGTAGAAAGAAAACAAAAATGTTTACATCCTTTCTTTACTTGAGCTGTTAAGAAAATTATGATTTTTAACAGAAACATTTTATTTATTTTAAAAGCCAAATGTAAATAGATTTGTCTACCTATTATTTACCTACTGTCTTGCCCAAACTTAGTTATTTATTTGGGGCTTATGCTCAATAGAGATGTGAAATTCTACTTTAAGTTACTATAAGTAACTATAAGTAACTTAAAGTATCAATGGAAAGAATAAACTATATAATATAAATAATCTTATTTCTAAAAATTAACCACTTTTAATATTTTACTGACTTCTTTATAATTTTTTTGGATTTTTCAAAACTTTAGTATAAATGTATTATGTATAAAATTTTGCATTCTGCTTTGTATATTAAATTTCTCTGTGTCACTAAAAATTATGTTATAGATCAGTTTTAGTGACTTCCTAGTTTTACTTCACATGAATACAATATAGTTTGTTAAATGTTTATGGACCTTAGGTTTTGCTGTTATAAATTATGCTAAAATGAAAATCTTAGCACATACATTTTTGAGTTTGACTATTTTGCAGAATATACTTCTCTGTCTTTCGTGTTTTTTGAAGTATGTAGTCAAATTGATTTTTAGCACTTGTAGAAATTTGTTGTGCTAGCACAATATATCAGCAGTGCTACCTTTCTCAGTGTCTCTAATAACTAGTATTGCCAGCAAAACCTTTTTCCTATTTGATAGAAGAGTTGTTTTCTTTGTATTTATTTGGTACTACTATTAAATTGTTTTCTCTGGTGCTTATTAGCCATTTTCTTTTTTGTGAATTATCTACTAATGTCTTTTGCCCATTTTTCTATAGGGTCCTTAACTCCTTTTCAAATCTATTTAGACAAGACCCTTAAATTAGGGATGTGTCATAATTGTGTCAATGTTTTCCCACTTTACTCTTTGATTTTTAGTTTTGTCCATTAATTGATACATAAAATTTAGACAATAATTATTCAGACAAGTACATCAAAACATTTCTTGATTTTTTTGCCCTTTGATTTTCATTGCTTTATGGAAAATCAGAGATTCATCTAGTTTTCCTACTTGCATTTCTAAAATGAATTTTTTACTTTCAGATCTTTAGTACTTGAATGCATTATTGCAGTCTGAAGACCTGAAACACCTCCTCAGTAGCCAGGCTGTTTTTCCAGTGCCAAGAACTCAGTGATTTACTGTGCCTCCTACATCCTAGAGCTGTTCCTGTGGGTACAAATGTATCATGCAGAGATGTTCAGCGCCACATGCACAGCCCACACCGTATGGTGTCAGAATGGACACTGGTCATCAATATCAGGTCTGGCCAGGTCAAGCAGCAAGCCCTTGACCAGCCCTGCAAGTAAAGTTGAGGAAGTTTCTATAAGAAAAAAGTTCCCACTGGAAGGACAGTTTGTGTGGATGAACTTAGCTTGTTTTAAAGTTCCATTTGTAGCACTTGAAGTTTAAAGTAGTCCTGTTGTATTTATTCAACAAACATTAGTTAAACCTGTACCATGGGCAGGATCTTTAGTGTCTTAAGATCACATTCATTTCTCTGTCCCTGTCTCTGTCTCTGTCTCTGTCTCTCTCTCTGTCTCCCTGTCTCTTTCTCTCTCCCCTCCCCCTCTGACTTTCTCTCTGCCCTTTTCTCTGCATATGTGGCTATCTCTAATCTTGTCAACAAATGCTACTGAACTGAGGGAAAATCATAGTAGGTAGTAGGTCTGACTTGGTATTGTCTATGCCACATCTCTCTGTATTAAGATTTTTGCCACTGTTTTTTTGGAATGTACTCCTGGTCAGCTCCTCTTTTCATAATTTTAACCAAATCACATTTACCGTAATTTGTTTCACTTATTTGAAAAGTGGACATTCTTGGTAAATGTTTAGTGTTTCCAACTACTTGTATAGTTTGTTCCTTAAAGAATTTTGTTTGCTACCCATTAGGAGTTTTATTTCTCATGTATTTTTGTATGACAATGGTACCAGAAAGATGTCCCAAATTTTACATTCTACCTTTCCCTTTTACTACAAAAAAATTTAAATCACCCTGAGAGAGAGAGAGAGATGAAGAAAGTTTCTATCAAATTCTTTTTTTCTTTTTTTCTGAGACAGGGTCTCGCTTTGTAGTTCAGGCTGGCCCTCAGCTCACTATGTAGCCCAGGCAAGCCTCGAACTCAGCAATCCTCCAGTCTCTGCCGCCCGAGTACTGGGATTACAGGCATGAGCCACCACGCCCAGCACTGTGGTAGGTGGTATTGATGGCTGGTGGGCGTGAGTCCCCACACCCCACATTGTATGTGGTTACCGAGGATTGAACTCAGGACCTTGTGCTTACAAGGCAGTCGCCAGAACCACTGAGCTAACCCTCCGGCCCTGTATCAAATTCTTTATGTAATTAAATTGCTGGAAGCAGAGAGTCAATCAGATTTTGCCATTGTTCCCAGAATGTACAATGTCAGTACTGTTCTACTGTGGAAGAACAAGACGATGATCAGATAACTGTTGCTGTAAAGATACAGCAGTGCTCACCAGCAGCCAGGAGGCAAAGAATCAGGAGCCAGCCAGGGTCTGACATCTGCGATGAGCCTTGCTGAGGCTGTTGGCTAAGGATGGGAATTTGGACAGGCATCCAGAGCAGTGTAATCCATCATCGGGAGAGACAAGGGGTAAGACCTCAGGGGACAATCCCGACTCTAATGCCTGGCAAATAAATACCAAGGATGAACCCAGTAGCTGAGCAAAACTATCATGAAAAGAAAGATTATTATATTACAAAGCAAATCAATCCTTACAATGAGGCATAAGCAAGAAACAGCCCCAAATTGTCTCAAATCTGAAATGAGCAATAACAAAACCATATATATATATATATATATATATATATATATATATATATAAAACAACTTTTTGTGCTAGCACAGTATATCAGCAGTGCTGATATATGCTGACCACATATATGTGTGTGTGTGTGTGTGTGTGTGTGTGTGTGATCAAGGTAACAGGTCAGATTTTTCTGGCATTAGATAGAATGGTGGGTGAAAAATACAAACGTTTTTCTTTCTGATCAGTTTTGCTATGAAGAGACACTACACTGGAAGTGGGTTTAGGTATTTTGTGGAGCGTAAACCTTGCTGTGTCCCATAGTGTGGCTGTAGTGACTGGACTCCTGCCAGTGCCTGAAACCTCAGCCCGCCCGGCGCCCCCACCCTGGCCCAGCCTGTCCAGGAGGGTGTGAAGGACAGGCGGTCGTCACATGGGCACCTGCCTCTCTCTTCCACCCTTGCAGGGTCTCACAGCCCCCTTTCTCAGAGCAGACACCTTTTAAGTCCAAGGACACTCTTGATTCACCTCTAGTTTGCCACTTCTCTTTCAACAAAATGATTCCAATTTTAGAAGATTGATATTCAAGACAAAAGAAGAGATTAGATTAGGCACCAGAAATTTGTGACGAAGATTATAATGGTTATGTCTAATTGGAAAAATTATAGGTCACTTTTTAGTTCTGTTCTGAGACTCTGTTTTGCTAAATGCTGACTAATGTGTATGTTTTATATGTACAATAAAGATAAAATTTACTTAAGTAATTTAATGAATGATATTTTGCCCTTTCAAGCTGTCACAATTTATTCCATTGACTTCCTTAAGATTCATTATATATGATGTGTGTAAGTAAATAACCTCAGTTTGTGATTAGAAACCCCACTTCTGCCTATAGGGAGAAGGACATGAAAACATTCAGGATGAAGGTTTTCAACTCTATTGATAATGTTTTATCTTCCACTCTGTATGTGGGGTCCATGGGGGATTGTTGTTTTAACTTCATATTTCTCATATATGTTAAATACTTCAATAAATTATTAAAAGAATACTATTGGGGAGAAATTCATATGTATATTCTAAATATACATTTGCTTATTTCTTTTGAAATAATTTGCTAAAAGTAGAATTATTGGGGAAAAATAAAAAAACTAATGCTTTTTATACATTCATATTGTCCTTTGAAAAACTGGAAAGAATCCCCACTAATAACATGAATAATACTTTTTGTTTTATTCTACCTGATCCTTGCAAACAATATATTATTTTTTAATTTTTACAAGATTTGTAAAAAATATTATCTGTGTTATATGAGTCTGAATATCTTTGGTTAGTAATAGGGAAAACATTTTTCCCTTTACTAGTCATTAATCTTCTTTTTTGTATATTACCACTTTTTTGGTACATATTTCTGTTTATTGAGCATGTTTTATTATTGATTTTTAAATATTTTCACACTGCTTTCCATAGCTGGTAATATGCCTTGTATTTTTGCATATGGCACTTTGATGTATGGAGTTTTAGATCTTATATAGTGCAGTATGCAAAATTTCTTTGTTTTCCCCTTTATCTTAACATTTAGAAAGGTCCTATCTTATATAATACCAAATACATATTTGTATCCAGTTTTTCCTATCATATTGTGGCTTTATGTTGTCTTATATTTAACTCCAACCTATCTGTGTACAAGAGTAATTGAAAAGTATGGTGACTGTTTAAATTGATAAAAAACTTATTACGGTAAAAGACACATTGCCAAGAATGATGGGGAAATGTTCTCAAAGGAAGGGAAAGTAATTTAATATTCTAGAAGGGATTAATTGCACTGTGTCTTACTATAATAAGTATTTTTAAATTAAATATATATGTAGTTTTTGATCACTCCTTGTTGATCAGTAAGTATTGTCTTCATCCACCTTATTCGCCAGACCTGGCACCATGTGACTTCTGGCTCCTCCCTAAAGTCAAAATGGCCGTGCAAGGTAAATGTTTTGAATCAGTTCAGGAAATCAGGGAAGCCACAACAACACAGTTAAGGACATAAAAGAGAAGTGCTTCAGAAAATGGCAAGAACAATGGGATAAGTGTGTTCAAAGCAAGAAGGCGTATTTTGAAAGAGAGATTAAGAGCAATGTGTCTTTTACTGAACTAAAAATTTTTAAATTAAGCATTTCCCATATTTTTTACCACATCTCATACATAGTATTAAGAACTAACTACATTTTTATTCAAATAACTCAATCATACTATTTTAGGACCCTTCTGATTTTTAAAAATAACATATGTTTTTCTCACTGGCTTCATCAGTTACTAATAGAGTCTATTTCTTGACTTTCTTTCTTTTAATTAAAAAAATAACATTTCACCTATTATCCCAGCCTCTGGCAACCAGCACATTTCCTGGTCTTTAATTTTTTTTTAATATGTATCTGTCTCCTTTTTTGCACATAGTACTTTGCTGTATTTTATATACTTTGCCTGTATAATTCATTTTCCCACTCATTAGGTTAGCATCTCTTTATAACATTTCCTTTTCGCAGTCTCCTTGATTTGGCTACTTTTTTCAGATGAAATATCAAAGCATCATATCAGATTCTAAAAACATTGTATTGGGTTTTCAGGGCATTGAATCTACACATAAATTTAGAAAGAATTGAAATTACATAATACTCATCCTTTCAATTTAGAAATACAGTATAGCTGAATTTATTCATATTTTACTAATTGGTCTTCAGTTAAGTTTCATAATTTTGTTCATATGTGCCCAAAATATTATGATAAAATATATATGTAAGTACATATGATACTTCATTTTATTATAAAGACAGCATTTAGATAACTGTTGAACCATACAGAGAAAACAATGTAACCATCTCATACCATTAACAAAGGCAAAACTAAGGTGAATTAAACATCTAAATGAAGAAAAGGATACCAGAAAAAATACAAAAAAAGTATTCACATGATTTCTGTGAAGACTTTATACAGTAGGACACTCATTCCAATACCCACAAAGAAAAGGAGGGAAATAAAATAGATTTAAAACTTTAAAATATTTAAATTCCTCATAAGAAAGATACACCATAAAAATAAGGTATTTTTAGTGTAGAAGTTATTTCTCTAAGTCAACAGGAGAAAAATGAAAAATGAACAGGGATGAGAACATATTTAAGAGGTGGGATAAACTCAATAGAAATTTGAAAAATGACCATTTTAATTTTAAGGAAAAAATTACTAAAAGCAAAGTCAGTGAACTATTACTTTTCCATAGCTTATAATCAAAGACTGTTTTTTTCTAAAAATTGATAATAGTGTTAGGAAAATTTATGAAAAAATAGCGTCCCCCGCCCCGCACCACTATAAGAATGAATTGGCACTGTCATTTTGTAGGACAAATTATCAGATTTAACAAACTGTCATGTGTGCCAGCAGTGTAGCCTATCAATTTTTTTCTTTTTTTTTTCTTTTTTTTTTTTTTAGGTTTCAGGATCAAACAGGCCCTTGGGCTTCCAAAGTAGGCGCGGCACCACTTGAGCTAAATCCCCAGCCCTTTCAATTACATTTTTTAAGAATTATAACTTTAAATTGATTTAAAAGGTTCTGAAAGATATTGACAACAGCATTGTTTGTGTCCTTACCAGAGTATTGCTCAAAATTTTGAAAAAGGTTAAAAAAAAAAATCTGTCAAGCAAGAAGACAAGGCAGCTCAACTTTGAGCAGAGGAATGAAAATTGTCTTAGGTATTACACCATCTTTGCATTTTTTAAAACAATTCCTACCTTGATAATTATTATTTGTTTATTGTATCACTGGGTTAAACTTAATAGCATGAAGGCTAGTAAATTTTCATACCTACTCTAAAAATGAAGATTTTAATTGTTAAGTTCATTTTAAAATAATGTTGCATCGTTCATCTTACCAAATTTCATTTTGTTAGTTTTTATAGTTTGTTTTTAGAAGTGAGCCATCTCTTACTGAAAAAATAAAATTATGTATTCCAACCTCTCCCGCAGCAAAAGGATATGTCAAGCCCATGAGTTCTGTTTTTTGTTTTGGGGTGTTTTTTTTGGCAGTATCAGGAGTCAAACTCGGGCCCTTGTGCTTGTAAGGTAGGTGAGGTGCCACTGAGCTAAAGCCCAGCCCCAAGGTCGTGAGTTCATGTTAGTTTCTGGGAGGGCTTGTGGAAGGAAATGAAGGCAGCTAGCAGATTCCGCACACCCATATTGCCTCCTTTTTCCTCCTACCTAAATGTGAAGACGATGGTTGAAGCTCCAGTAGTTTTCCTGGATGATGAAGTAAACTTGAAAATAGAAGGAAAGCTGCTGGAACAGAAAGATAAGAGGAGCCTTAGTTACCCATGGAGATGCTTGTCTTAGCATTAGTACAAAATCTTTTTGAATTTTTACTTTGATGGTAAAAATTTTGTTATAACTCATAATTTTACTTGAAAATCTCATAAACATATCTTTGAGGGTCCCATTCAATTTTAATTACTCAGTGCTAATAAATTAATTAGAAACTATGGATATAATTATTCAAATACCTATAATACCACTTACCTCACAACTACCTGATATTTTATATCTTTCCTACCAAAGTAGATCAACACTGTATCAGTTGGCTTACTACTGCGAACCTAGATTTTTTAAATTCTCCACAAATCTATGTGTGGTATAATAAGTAGTTTGTTTGTTTTTGTCCCAGGTTCCTGACAACATGCTTCAGAACCTTTGGAATTTCCTGAATGATAAGGGTATCTTGCTTATGCAAATAAGGTGATTCAGCATGGCCCCAGATAGATTTAAGAGGAAGCTGGTCACCAGAATGACTGACCACATGACTGAGGGTTGGAACTTTCAGCCACACAACCTCCAGAAAAGGAAGATGCACTGACGATAAAATTCACAAAGATTACCGACTAGTAAGGAGATGTCATGTAAACTTTCTCAATTGTTAAGAAACTTGAAATGAGTTAATGTGATTAGATGACCTTTCCCAAATTATTTATTTTAGTTCTCTGACAGCAACATCTGCCCTTATTTGGCTCCTAACTATTGCCAAATTGTCTTTATTTAAATTGACAGACAGCAGTGCTTTTCAGATCGACCAGCTGATTTCACCTCCTAAATGGCATACAGTATTGTTTGGAGATAATTTTGATTGTCACGACTAGGGACTGAGGTCCTATTAGCCTGTAATCAGTAGAAGCTACAGATACAGTTCAAAGTAAACTTTTATAATGCTATGCCAGCTGCCCTCAACAAAGAATTAGCTGGCCCAAGTCTCAACACCAGAGGCTGAGGAAGCCAGCCATAAAGTTACCTCAGAAGTATGACAAAAGGAAGGCCTTTAGGACCCTGCAGGCCAATCTCATGACCCTACGTTCACTTTACACATTCTCCACTCTATGTCATTTGAAGCACTTCTTACTTTATCACAGAATTTCCCTTTTGAGATCCTCTTTCCTCTTCAAAGTTTTGTAGTCTTTTTTTCTTGTCTTACATAGGTTAAGCAAACAATCTGCCACTGAGATATACCAATCCCCAGATAGTCTTTTTCTTTTTTAAGGAACTTTAGTCAAGGTATAGTATTTATTATTTAACTTTTTGAAATTTCTTTCCCTAAAAAAATCTAAGGGGCCCAAGCTCTTCATGATCATACTCTGGTATAGTACAAACTTTCCCCCACTTTTTCCAACACTTTTATGTGGTCCGCATTTTTTGGTGGTGAGAAGTGAATCTACTTTGTCATGCAATGGTCTAACCAATTATATTAGATTATGCAGAAAGAATAAAATAATTTAATGACTTATAGATAACACAAAAAGTATAAACGCTATATATGTGAGCTATCATTGCCTTTCATTATACTTTTTTGTTTTCCTCTTTAGCAAACAAATTGATTTTCAAATAGGGAGACTTTTTTTTTTTTTTTTTGCTTTTTGAGACAGGGTCTCGCTTTGTAGTTCAGGCTGGCCCTGAGCTCACTATGGTGCCCAGGCAAGCCTCCTGTCTCTGCCTCCCGAGAGCTGGGATTATCAAATAGGAAGACTTTTAAGAAATGTTATCCCTACTTACATGAGGAGCATGATTTGTATGAGCAGTAAGTACATTGTTTGCCCATGCCTCTATTTTTAAGAAGAACTAAGATACCACTTTAAAAAAAATACAGTTTACATAAAGCAAAGCAACACCATATTGGTTCAAGAACTGAGGACTGTTGTGTGAAAAGAAGAGAAGTTTCAAAAATAGTTAATGGTGTTACCTTTTATTTCCACCATTCCCACCAAGGACTTACGTCAGCCTCCTAAAGAATACAAACAGTAGCCAACACTCCACTTCCCAGAAAGCTGGCTTTGGGGAAGGAAATCACTGTTAGTCCTCATTGGGAGGAGCAGAAAACAACCCAGGGACTATCATCTTGCAGCAGAAGGTGTTGTTGGTGTGTCAGCTGCCCATGGCCAGGAGATCAGCCCATTTCTGAGCAGAATGCTAAAGACAGAGGGCCACAGGGCAGCCCCAGGAGCTGTGGGGGAGTAAAGCTGCAGGTGCCACATGGAAGCCAAGGCACTGCATTTGTAAACAGATGAACTCTTCTAAGGGTGCAGAGTTGGAAAGTATGGAGGGTCCTGGAATGCCTCCAGTCATCCAGGAGAAGGAGGAGCTGGGAAACAGGCAGACCCAGGCAAACAGGTTGTCTTTGTGAAGACTACCTCATCTTGGCTTTCTTCCATCTCAGCTTCTGTGCGCATGACTTCAGTTAATTTGGTCTCAACCAAGTCACCTTGTGCCTCCAAGAAATCAAAGGAAGTACTCCTTTTATGGACACGTATAGGTCAGTGAATATTTTTATGTTATTTCGTGACCCACACAGATCTACTAATTGATTGAATAGCTGATCTTGCTTTTCCTTGCTCAAGGTCTGAACTTTTCTCATTAGATGACAAGCTATTAAGTGGAGTCTTTGTTGACCACATGAACTGATTGTAAGGTCCCAAATGAAACACCCTGCACAGGGACATGAGCTTGAAGTCAAGCTTAAGTCAAACCTGCAAAAATGGGATACATTAATGGCTGGCAGCTATACGTCATCTCTCTCTCTTCCCTGAATTTCCTTACTGTCCTCTTAGTCCTGTCTGTGTGGGATAGAATTATATATAGTTGATTCTCCTCTCGTCTCACAGCTTTACCCAATAAGCATATTGAGGGAAGATTCCAGAACTGAGTGTCCCTTTAGGTCAGTCCCTAATGTCCCTTTTTAGGTGAGGAATCCAAGCTGCTTACAGCCAACATGACATAGCATATTTTGTTTCACTTGCCATATGTCAGTTGGCTGTCTTTACACGAGAGCAACATTTCTTTCTGACACAGAAGAGAAGTCAAATCACATCATATGGACCAAATGCCCAGATTAAATGATGACTTTCTTCTGCCCATTCTAACACTTCTATTGCCACCAGTGTTTTTTCTTAAACTAAGTAAGAAAATGCGCACAAGAAACTTTTCAAGTCAAACTAAAATATTTGGTTAGCCTATGTTCATAGCTACCATTGTTATAGTATTTGTAAAAAAAAAAATCACTATAAGTTGGTGCCTTTATTGGAACATGACAAGCAAATTACTATTTAACTGTACTCCCGAATTGCCTATTCCAGCTAGATACAGCTCTTCTTAGTCTCCCACCCTCATTTCTACCTGGACGGTTTTGGTCTCCATGGTTGCCTTCCTTTGAGTCTTTCCCTTCTTCCCACTCTACCTGCCCTTGAAACAGGCCTCCAAGCTCCATCTACAAGAGAACTCTCTCACATGACTCCAGGCCACACCACTCTTTCCCTCCCTGAATCTCACTCACCCAATTGATCTCTGAATACTTGTCTAATTGCTCCACGTTAAGCCAGTGTTGTAAGAGGATCATAAACTGTCTGGTATCTACTGCCTTCAAACACTACCACAATGTTTGGCTTTTCTTGTGCCCAATAAATATCTGCCACCTGACTGGTTGGTTCACAAATCATAGTACACAGCTGGGATGAGGAAGAACTGAAAGCAGTAAGCAGATTTCAGATCTGCTCAAATTTAGATTAAATTTAAGCATACTTCTTTCTTTAAAAATATATGCTTGAATCATTGGCTCTCGATTTAGCAGATTATTTCACTGAGCATCAGGTTTCGAAGTGTTATTGTCTATTTGGCTTTCCTGAGATGGAACCTGGGGAAGATGGATTACAGTGCACGCCTAATCCACTCCACAGCCTATTGATTTTATATGTCGCCAATGTATATTGCGTGTCTACACTATTACCAGGAAAAGCAGGAGGTGCCTGTAGTGATGCCCCCCCAGCCTGCCATCCCATGCTGTGCCCTATGGGAAGCCACTGATTCTCACACTTGGAGCTGGGACAATGCAACTTAATCAGACTGACAGGAAACAGGCAGCAATTACAGTGTGCTGCTACATCTGCTGGGTTCCACTTCACTGAAGGAAGAGTTATCTCAATTTTAATGTACATCCCTTTTTCATGTTTCATTTAACCTCTGCTGTATTATTAAACACATCAAAATATAATGACACTCGTTAAAGAAGAAAAAGAGGACAGTTGGGATATTTTGGACGGTATCTCCTATATTTGTAACTTAATTGTATCATTCTTGCTTCTCTTCAACATCTCCCCCTGGTGAATAACTAATTCAGTATATAGGTATTTAAATAGTGAGTTGGGAACTGGCTGTTTAAACACCTACATCAACACTGAGTTCAGCGACAATGAAATGTCTCTCAATCACTTGTGTGTTTTCACCAGGAATGTTTCTCTTTTCAAAAACACTCTTTTGCAATGTGTCAAAATAGCTAGTTTACCCATTACTGCAGTGCACATAAACTGCTTTAAAAGCAGCTCAGTGAAATCCCCCAGGAATGCATTAGTAATGTGACTCAGGAAACCTTCGGAACGTGAACTAGCAGGTGTCTCCCCCACCGGCCCAGCCGAGACTAGGCAGAGCCCCGTCAGCTGGCCCATCCCGCTGACCTGAGTTGCAGGGATGATTAAACCATCCATTTTTGCAAGACAAATGTGATGACACACCAGGCAGAGCCTCTCCTCTGGGGTTTTGGTTTTGTTTTTCTCCTTTCCGCATTTATGATCTGACCCATGTCTTTGTTTGAGCTCCAGTTTTATAAGTGCATCTGAGGTAGTATTTAGTAAACCTTCCAAAAATTTAAATGTCCATTGGAGATTAACTGTGGCCTCTAAATCCAGACCATCCAAGTTTCCCAGAGAAGTAATAAGAATATGATCCTGGACTTCCACTTGACCTCTTTAAAAGAGTGTTTAGCCAAGAAATTGCCAGATGTTTGGGGGAGTTTGTATTAGAGTATTCATTAAGGACACGTTTCCATATAAAGACCTTTTTAGGCAAAAAATCCTAATCCCCAATTTTTAAAAATGATAATAATTCTCTGGCCTGGACTATATAGTGAGTTCAAGACTAGCCTGAGCTACCTAGTGAAGTCCTGTCTTAAAACAAGACAAAACGAATTATCTAATCATAATGTTGGCATATCCATCATCAATAGTACACAGAGGTTGAACTGAGACAATGAAAATGATAGGAGAGATTGTGTGTTTAAAGAGTAAACAATCTAGTTATGGAATCAAAACTTTTCTGTTGATAAGCTACAGCATAAACAGGCTCCTGTCAGAATGTGGGATGCATTGAAAGGGGACCTTGCAATGGCTTATGTTTATAGTGACATGAACAGGAAAGAGGTGGGGCTCCTGAGATCTTCTTTAGGGTAAAAGTGACAGGCTCATCTTATAAGCGCAGGTGTTCGATTCATAAAGTTTGGTTATCTCTTCTGAGTGCTCATTCCTTCTTGACAGGTCTGCCTTAGGGACACTCCCAGGTTCAATATTCCTGTGGACAAAAGCCTCTAAAAAGCTGATACTCCTTGACTCTTGCTTTACGTAAGTGCTCACTATGAGACACTGCTCATTAAACCTGGAAGTCAGAAACAGTACCATGGACTGAGAAGGGAGTGCTGGCTTGGAATAATGATGGCCTCTACCCAGACAGGCTGTATTCAGATCTCCAAGCTCAAGCAAACCACATTCCTGGATGCTCAGAGCGATTGGTGATATGATCACAAGACCATTGCTAATGGTCTGAAAAATAATAAAGAGTAGAAGAGAAACTGGAACGATAAAAGGAAACACTGCCTTAAGCTATGTTTTTGTCGAGATGTCCCCCCAAGAGCCTCATGCACTCAGACAATAGGTTTTTGGAAAGTGATTGGACCAAGGAGTGCTGTAATTAACTTCCTGTTAGTAGTTGGGGGTCTAGTCAGAAAAGGCACATCCCTAGGGCCATGAATGGGAAGGTTGCATCTCCTCTCACTGTTCCTGCTTTCTCTCTCTGCTTCCTTCCACGAGCAGCTTTCCCCCCATTGAGGCCCTTCTGCTGTACCATGTCTGGGTTTAACCAGGCTGACCACAGACTGAAACTTCTGAACTGTGCACAGAAATAAATCTCTCCCTCCATTAAATTATGAGTGTTCCATATTTGTCTCAGTACTCAAAAATGACTAAACCACCCGATCTTCCCAAATCCACAAAGGAACAGACAGGATGAAAATTTCAGGAACTACAAGCAAGCAAGTTTAATGCTTATCATCATTAATATTTTAATATATATATATATATATATTTTTTTTTTTTTTTTGAGACAGGGTCTCACTTTGTAGTTCAGGCTGGCCCTGAGCTCACTATGTAGCCCAGGCAAGCTTTGAACTCAGCAATCCTCCTGTCTCTGCCTCCTGATTATTGGGATTACAGGCATGAGCCACCACACCCATCACTGTGGTGTTTGGTATTAATTGCTGGTGGGCGTGAGTCACCATGCCCAGCATTGTATGTGGTTACCGGGATTGAACTCAGGACCTTGTGCTTGCGAAGCAGGCGCCAGAACCACTGAGCTAAATCTTCGGCCCTTTTAATATATTCTTAATAATTGCCTTAAAAACTTTGGCTGTTGTTGGTGGTGGTGACAGTGTTTTTTTTTTTTTTTTTTACATATTCCACAAGTTCAAAAAACTTACAGACCTATCACATAGCCTAGAAATATTGAAAATTTTTTAAATATTATGAGCACATGAAATATATGTAAATAATAGTCTACCTTATTTTTTACTATCATAAAATATGCTACAAATATATTATAAAGTTTAAAGTTTATTTGCATATCTAGATGAAATCTATTATAATAAGTTAAAAATTTGTTTATATATCACATCATCTCATATTTATTTCATTGTATGGGAAAATTCTCTTTCCATATGACAAATGCATCATTTTAAAATTTATCATCTTTTGTTCTGTCCTCGACCCTACAATCATCTATTGCTTCTAAACCCATTCCCTTGGGGGCCCTTCTTGAGCAGGGGTTCCATGCAAACATGAGCAGCTGCACACATTCCTTTGTTCTAGAGTTCTGGATCAGACTATTTGCTTCCATGGTGCTTCTCTTTCCCCATTTTCTCTTCTGTGCTGCTTTTTGCTCAGTGAAACTCAAACTTACTAGGGATGCCTGCAGACCCTTCTCAAAGCTTCTCAAAGAGTCTTCCCTTTTCCTGAAGATAACCTGACCCAGTACTGGCTGTGGTTTTCCTTTGGCTTAATCCACTACTTCTCAACATAGATATTCTAATTCTGTCTCCTTCAGAACTGCCAATCCATATTAGTCACTTTCCCATCACTAAGACAAATGTCTGACACCCACAACTTAAAAACAACTTTGTTTTGGCTCATGGTTTCAGTGGGTTCAGTCCACGGTCAGCTGGCTCCAAGACAAAAACAACATGGTGAAAGAACATGGCAGTGGAAGCCATTCTCCCATCCGTGGTAGCCAGCAGCATCCATGGAAGCAGACAGCAAGGAGCGAGGAGCCAGAGACCAGAATGCATTCTTCCATGGCCCAGCGACTTGCCCCTCCAACCGGGTCCCACCCTCTAACAGCACATTGACACACTCATCGGTGGAGTACTATACTGATAAGCAGGGGTCCCCATGGTCCAGTCACCTTGTACACACATGAGACTGGGAGGACATTTTAGAACTAAACCATAACATTTTTTTCTCCTTTCCCTCAAAACACTTCTGCATATCTGAATATGCAAAATGCACTTAGTCCGTCTCTAAGAGTTGCCAAAATCTTAACAGTTTCAGCATGCTAAAAAGTCTAAGTCCTCTAAAACTCAAGGCAACTTCTTGACTGTGAGCCCCTGTAAAAAATCAAAAAGAAAGTTAACTACTTATAACATGTCACAAATGGCACAGAATAAATATTCCCATTCCAAAAACAAGGAAGAGGGAGACAGAAAGGAATTAGACTAATGCAAGCCTGAGTCCAACAGCACAAACATTAAATCCTACAGACCCATGGTTAGTAGCCATGGAAGTCTGTGGAGAGATGTGAACTGCAAAGCCTGTTGTCTTGCAGTTGCAGCCCACACAGCCTCTGTTGCAGGGTGGATCCAGCCACTGCTTTTTGTTTTCTTCAGTAGGACTCTTTACTACCTGGGGCCCCCACTGCACTTTCAGTTTTAGTCTCACAGCTTCATACATCCCTCAGGGATACACTGCCTAATCCTCTAGGACTTCTGAAATCTAGGTGAGAGCCTCTGTGATTCCACAGTTTATATTCTGCATGCCTGCAAAACCAGCACCATAGGGATAATGTCAAGGTCTGTCACCAGCTCAAGCAGTAACCAACCCCCTTGGATCATGGCTGCATTGGCCACTGAGTACCTGGATGGCTGAGCACATAAAAGCCAACTTGAAGAACCCATTCCCTTCGGGGCCCTTCTTGAGCAGGGGTTCCAGAGACTCTTGTCTTCAGAGAAAGGTTTCTGCTTTTCACCTAGAGTCTCTACTGACCAGGGTCTTGCTGCTTGCTGAGGTATGTCAAACCATCTTTCCTATTGTTCTGATGCAAAGTACTTGGCTTCTTTTGAATGTTAAGCTTTTTAGCAGTCATATTCTCCTTTGCCCCAAGTTTGCAGGTGCTTCCTTTCTGACAAAAATGCAAACATTATAAGTCATTTATCTTTGCTGTTTGTTCCTAATTCTCACTGTAGATCTATCTAAAAGCAACCTGCAGCACTCATCCCATAGCCGAACACTAGGATCCCTTGAAATTTCTTCCACTAGATAATTAGTCCACTGCTCTTAATCTCAGTCTTCCACAAAGTCTCAGAACATAGGGAAAATATTAGCAGTTTTTATGGCAGATCATAACACATATGGCCTCCAGTCCAACTGCTAATAAAGTCTTTGTGCCCAAATAAAATCTCCTAAGTCTTATATTGTCTTCATCTCTATCAGCATTCTGGTCTTCTGAGCTCTGGCCAGTATTATAGAAGTACTGCTTAAAACATGTGAGGGTTTTTCTAACTTACATCTCCAAATTCCTACAAAAATATTTCAAGGGCCAGAGATTTAGCTCAGTGGTTCGAGCGCCTGCCTTGCAAGCGTAAGGTCCTGAGTTCAATCCCGATAACCACATACAATGCTGGGCGTGGTGACTCACACCCACCAGCAATCAATACCACATACCACAGTGCCAGGCATGGTGGCTCACGCCTGTCATCCCAGCACTCGGGAGGCAGAGACAGGAGGATTGCTGAGTTCGAGGCTTGCCTGAGCTACGTAGTGAGCTCAGGGCCAGCCTGAACTACAAAGCGAGACCCTGTCCCCCCCCAAAAAAAAAAAATTCAAAGACTTCTCAATCACAGAGTCAAATACAGTTACAATAACAACTCTACTTCTTGTGCAAAAGTCCGTATTAGTTGGGTTTCCAGACACTGGGACAAATACCCAACACCCTCAAAAGTACACTAACTGAAGCCAGGAATTTAGCTCAGTGGTTCCAGGGTCTGTCTCGCAAGCACAAGGTCCCAAGTTCGGTCCCAGTAACCACACACCACAATGCTGGGTATGGTGACTCACACCCACCAGCAATCAGTACCACATACCACACGGCTGAACATGGTGGCTCACACCTGTCATCCCAGCACTCAGGAAGCAGAGGCAGGAGGATTGCTGTGAGTTCAAGGCTTGCCTGGGCTATAGAGTGAGCTCAGGGCCAGCCTGAACTACAAAGCAAGACCCTGTCTCAAAAAGATAAAGTACACTAACTCTTCTCTCCCTCATTCCCACTACTTGGACTTCTTGAAGAAGAGTCGCCATAAAGTAGGGCTGTGATTTTTTGTATGTTTTGTTTTCTATGTGACTTTGTATTGAACTCACCCTCCAAGGCTCATTCCTGGACATTGCACATCTACTCCATCACAAGTGCTGCTCAGTAACAGCTGCTCCAGAGCCGCTTTCATCCCCAGCTTCTGGTTTCAGTGAGAAGCAGCTACCACTTCAGCAGTCTCACTGGGGCGCAGGCACTGTGGGACTCACACAGAGGCCGTGAATTCTCCAAACGGTTTGTGAGCCAGGTGCCCTGAACCTCGGGAGGCTGGGCCTGTGACCACGGTACTGCCTATGCCCTGAGGTCCCGCCCAAAAGATGTGGCGATGCAACTTTCATTTTGCCAGTGAAAAACAGACTCAACTCTGTGACAGCTGTCACCCAAGAGAAGATCCCAGCAACACTGCCTTGTGTCTTGAGCTGCAGGGTTATTTGCTTCGAACTGACAACTAAAATCCACTCCATAGCAACTCAGTGTCATAAGAGTTTTGGGGGCAGAGATTGCATTAGCTTACTAAGCCACTCATGACTAGTGTCACAGGCTGGATGACTAATGCAACAAGCAGTGTTTTTATTAGTGTATTTGCAACACACAGTGACTGCATTGCGGCTTGATAATTTTCTATCTCCCTTCCCCTGAGAAGCCCGTCTCCCTCTCTCCCAGATCCTCTTCCTATCTCCACAGTCTACCTCCATGTTACCTGCCATCTCTTATTTTGCTCTTTATTTATATATCAAGTCTCTCATATTAAAGAAATTCTCTGATATTTAACCTTTTTTGTCTGATTAATTTCACTCTGTGTTCCGGTTTCAGGACGAATTCCACAAATGACTTACTTTTTTCATTATGGTGGAGTATTCATGGTGCACAAATACCATATTTTCTTTGTCCTTCGCCTGTTGATGGGCATATAGACTGCTCCCCAACTGTAGCTATTATGAATTGTGCTTTTATCAGAAATTTATTTTCTCAGCAATTTTGGAGGCTGGATGTCTATAGTCCAGGTGAACTCAGGGCTGGTTTCCTCTGAGGCTTCTTTGCATAGAAAATGCTGCCTTCTCCCAAGTCTATGCAGGCTGTTCCCTATGTATGTGTGTATCTTCTAACATCTTCTTTTCCTGAGGACACAAGTCGAGTTGGAAAAGAGTCCACTCTAGTCCCCTTATGCTTATTTACCTCTTATTTACCTTCTTCAGACTTGGTGTCTAAATATAATCATATTCAACACATGAACCGGAAATGGGGAAAACACAATTCACTCTGGCAAAGGTCATGGGAGTGAATGGATTCATTTGCCTTCCTTAATTCAAATTCATTGGCTTCGTCTGCTCCTCCGGACATTTTCTGACATCAGAGCCTGTGATGCCATTTTATTTTCCTCATTTTCCATTAGCAGTCACTGCCCTTTTTTCTAGTCTGGAGTTCATTAATGAATTTGCCATCATTCCCAAAGTAGATTACATCCCCATTACACCACAGTAGCATAACACCTGTTGGTGTAAAGCCCCAGTTTCGAGTTTTCCAACTTTATGTTAAATATTTTAGCTCTAGTTGGAGCCTTGCTTGCACCACTAACAAGTCACATGACAGAAGCCAACTACAAAGGCAACCCACTTATCTGAAATGAAAAGATGTATGTTTTATTGATTTATTTTTACATTGTCCTGGATTGGTCACTAACAAACTTACTTCCACAGAAGATACTAGCTAAGAAGAACATACATCTTATTCAGAACATAAAGTACTAATAGATGGTGTCCAAGTGAACACAGTCAGACAAAATGAAATTTAAGGAGTGGACCAGTGCTAGATATATAATTACATGGTTTTTTTGCCCAAAAGTGTTACAATCCCTATCAATGACACCTAACCATGAAGTAAGTGGGGCAGCATATGGTGCCGAAGAGCAAACCAAAGGCCTCACATGTGCTGGACAAGTGCTCTGGTACTGAGCTCACCCAGTCATAAATTTCCAGTGATCCAGCAGTCAAATAGGTAACTTTACAAAGTGAGTATGCTGTATTGCTTTCTGTGTTTGGTAAGTGTATGGTGACTAATTCTACTCAAGATTGATCATGTACCCATTTTGAGCCTTAGAGAAATGCTCAGTACCTGACACATGAATCACACGTAAAGTGGGACAGTCAGTGAGCCTGTCCAGAAGAGTGGCTGTAAAACCACTTGGTAAAATAGTTGCACTGAAGTTCAACTAAGTCCCACATAACTAAATTAAAAATTTAAAAAAGGAAATTGCAAAACCTATGATTTGTAATGAGCAATGCACATAAAGTTTTTTAAAATTCTTGAATTCTACTTGATACTAATAATGGTTTCGAATAAGAAACAATTGGTATATACTATATTGATTTATAAGATGATAGGAGATCGAGGCTTGCCTGGGCTACATAGTGAGCTCAGGGCCAGCCTGAACTACAGAGCGAGACCCTGTCTCAAAAAAAAAAAAATACCCAAGATGTTGGGGGACAAAAGGCTAAAAATGTCCACAGTACTCAAAGCTTCTTTTATAGGTTTATTGTAATGATTCATATGATTAATACTTCAAATTTAATAAGCATAAAATATAACTGTGGGCCGGAGATTTAGCTCAGTGGTTGTGGCGCCTGCCTCGCAAGCACAAGGTCCTGAGTTCGATCCCTGGTAACCACATAAAATGCTGGGTGTGGTGACTCACGCCCACCAGCAATCAGTACCACATACCACAGTGCCAGGCATGGTGGCTCACGCCTGTAATCCCAGCACTCGGGAGGCAGAAACAAGAGGATTGCTGAGTTCAAGGTTTGCCTGGGCTATATAGTGAGCTCAGGGCCAGCCTAAACTACAAAAGCACGGTGACTCACACCTGTAATCCCAGCACTCGGGAGGCAGAGGCAGGAGGATTGCTGTCAGTTCAGGGCTTCCCTGGGCTACATATGAGCTCAGGGCCAGTCTGAACTACAAAGTGAGACCCTATCTCAAGAAAAAATTAAGTTATAAATAACTAAATAAATAAATAAAAGTTTGTCTGTAATCATTTCACACCCAATAGGAAATCTCTACACAAAAAAGATGCATGATAACACCATGGGAGGTGAGAAGCAGAAATTGGAGACCTCACTCAGTGCTGGAATATAAATGATGCAGAAATTTTGGAAAACAGTTTGGAAACTTTTCAAAATGTTCAATTTAGAGTTACCATTTGACCTAGATGTCTACTTACAATAACTGAAAACCTACAACCACACAAAAACTTGTGCATAAATTTTCATAGCCCCATTACCAATAATACATACAAAGTAAAAATACTGGAATACCCAACAACTGATACATAGATAAAATGTGGTTTATCTGTGCAACAGAACATTATATAGACATAAGGAGAATGTACTATGTATACATGTAAAACTGTGGATGAAGCAAAAGAAGTCAATCACAAAGGCCACATTCTATATAATTCCATTTATAAGGAATTCCTAGAAAAAGCAAATCGAAAGAGAAGAAAAGTAAAGAAAGTAACTGTCAGGGGCTGGGGTGACAGGGATGGGAAATGTCTACAACAAGTAGAGGGTTTCACTTGGGGTCATTTCGAAAGAGTTCTAAAATGTGATACTGACAGGTACACAAATCCAAATAAACATGCCAATAGAAAAAACAGACTTGCTTACTTTAAGGGTAAATTGCATCATTTGAAAAGCTATATACATGTGAGTTGATACATTTTTACATGCACACATTCATATAAGTGATTATTTCTCATTGAGTTTGGGTTCAGGATATATTTTCATAGATAGAATTTATGTAAATGAGATACTACTTGTACTATTTTGTTTGTTTGTTTGTTTGTTTTGAGACAGGGTCTCGCTTTGTAGTTCAGGCTGGCCCTGAGCTCACTCTGTAGCCCAGGCAAGCCTTGAACTCAGCAATCCTCCTGTCTCTGCCTCCCGAGTGCTGGGATTACAGGCGTGAGCCACCACGCCCGGCTACTCATACTATTTTGTGACGTGACATTTCACACAAAATTATATCTTGGATATTTTTCCTTATTGATGAATATATGTGCACATCATCCTTTTAAGTGTTTGTCAATACATTTTGCATACCTCTACCATGATCGCTTAACTACTTATATGATTCCTGATGTTTTGGTATAAAAACTACACAGTTATATACATTTACACATACACACATCTATATGTTTGTCTAAGCCTTCAATGAAAAACATTTTTTCTCAATAAATTGCTACAAGTAAAATCTTCTGGGTCATTGGACATTTTTAGTGTTCACGCACACTGCTAATTTGACTTTTAGGAAAGTCTTCCTTTGTAAATCACTTTATACCATTCCTTATTCTAATTGAGATTGCTTTTCTCCTGTTCATGTTTTCACCATCAGTACTAATTAGCATCAGTTTTTATTTCTTTTCTTTTTCAGTTTTTTTTGGGGTGGTTGGTGGTACTGGGGATTGAACTGGGATCAAATGCCCAGCCATTTGTTTCATTTTATTAAAATAAAATCGTCACCAATCTGAACTCAAAGGATTTGCTGTTGTTTCTTTTATTGGCATCTATTTGACTGTTATTGCCATGATTATTTTCCACATGCACTTCAGTCCCTGATAGATCTTCTTTTGTAAATTGTTTCTGCCTGTTATCATTCTTCCCACTGAGATGTTTATTTATTTGCCCTTCATAGAATTTATTGGTACCTTTTAGATATTATAATCCCATTCAGCATTGAAGATCTTTAACTGTACATAATGTATCTTGCTTCTCATTTTTTCTCACTCCCCTGTCCTCCCTACCACCATCCCCATTTTCTTATAATTTGTAAGCAAATTCTTTTTGTAGAATAGAGGCATTTACCCTTTACCAGACATGTAGAAAATAGCTCTTCCTATCATGAACGGCTGTAGAGTTTAACTTTAATATGCATTCCAATCAGCCTATCTTCGTCCATATAGCCCAACAAGATGGACTGAATGGAACTGATTTTGTTGGCAGCTACTGAGCTTCTTGTTATTGGAAATGTTCGCAGAGAGACTGGCTTTTCATATAGCCAAGATATTGTAAGCAGCGATTCACACAGTAGAAGAGTGGTTGGACCAGGTGATTTTTATGATGGCTGCCAGCCCGGAGAGTGTAGGAGTTTGTGAGGGAGACAAATATTTAACTTCATGAGAGCAAGCCCTGCACCTGTGATAACAAGGGAGGAATTGATTCCTAGCACCAAAAACAGAAAATGAGAGGAAAAAAACACAGGGAGGAAGGAAAGAATGAATGAATGAGTGAGTGAAGGGAGGGAAAAAGGAAGGGAAGAAGAAAGAAAGGGAGAAAAAGGGCAAGAGAGGACAGAAGGAAGAAAGGGAAGAGGAAAGACAGAAAGAGACACAGAATGTGAGAGAGAGAGACAGAAAACATCGTCAGGCGTGGTAAAGCTTGCACTTAAATGCCAATAAAACTTGAGTGTGGGGTGTTTGTGTGTGTAACTATGTATCAGTGCATGTGTATCAACATGTGTAGGTGTGCTCTGTGTTTGTGTATACACGGGCATGAGAAAAGAGGATACACTGAGGAGAGAAGTCCATGAATAAATAAGAAATTAACTTCTGAGTACTGTATATTTTCAGTGTAATGAGAAGTCTGGGTAGAAAGTCAAAGGAAAATATACTGTATTACTGAAACATAAAGGAAAATTAATATACTTGTAAAACAAAAGAGAGGATAGAAGGCAAACAACAAGACAAATAACCAAACAACCAAACACTGACATCTTGTCTCATGTCTTTGTTTTATCTTGTATGTTTACTGTTTTGAGTCATCTGCATAATTGTGCCAACTGTCCTTTATTCAAAGAGGAGCAGTTATAATAGACATGAAATTAGTAACACCTATCATTAATACTGTGGACCTGACCCAAGGGTGTATGTATATGGATGGGCATTGTTTTCCCTCAAACGCATGAGGTAAGTATTACGGTTAATCCAGTTTTACAGATGAGGAGCTGAGGTACAAGGAAGTTAAAGTGCCCAAGGTCACAGAGCTGGTAACTTTTAAGAGGGTCAAGATTCAGAACCCGAAGGCCAGGATCCAGAATCCGGAATCTAACCCTTGCTCAGTGCTGCCTCTTACCTAACACAAAACTGACAGTGGACTCGGGAGTCCGCAGTGGACATGTCTCCCAGTTCTGGTGATTAAAAACCTAACGACTGGAGGAATTGCTTCTCTGGGCAAAGCCCAAGCTTCCTCATTTATGAAAACAGCACTCATGTCTTCTCCCAGGACAGTCTTGAAGAGGAAAGAAATTTGTTTGAAGTTGAAAACACTAAATCGCACTTATGACTATCTACTTGCACTGGTGAGAAGTGCGAGATGAGAAGTTTCCTAAGGACAATATGACTGTGTTATAAGGCGAAGCATCTTAGCAAAATTGAAAGCATATCAGGAAAAATACCAAGATAGAAATTAAAGCCTCCGCCAACTCTTCCAGAGCTTCCCCAGGTTGATAAGGTCATACCTCCTGACAGGCTTGTTATCCCTGCACAGACCCTGAAAAGTCTGGAAGGCCGGTAATCACCAGTGATAAGGCAGATGTAAGGAATTACAACTCCTGATAAAGCTCTGTGGTTTTGTTTGCCTATACTTTGAGGAGATATGGGTGACACAGATAAGTGCGGCAAAAAACCCCAGGTGGGCTTAAAATGGCTCCTCATGCTGAGAGGGTGAGGAGAGCCAGTGACATTCTGCTACTGGATTTGCTCCCGCTTATCTCAGCAGAAGCTGTTCAGAGCCACCAAGGGTCAGGTCCCAGAGAACTCACAAGGGAGAAGGAGGGAAAGCTCACCAGGTACGAGAATCAGGCAGACTCTGAAGGGAGAAAGTCCTCTTTGCTCAAGAGAATGCTACGTTATATCACCATGTAGAACCCAATCAGATGGGGAGGATACAGAACATTGGATCTTCACAAGGGACGGGGAGTGGGGAAGGGCCACTATGCCCTTAGCTGGACTGAGCCACCACAGATGTTCTATGGGGACACAGAAAGCACAGTGGGGGTAATTCTGACAGCATGAGGTGGGAAGAAGGGGGCAGAGACAGATCTGAGGAGTTTTAAGAGAATAAGGCAGTTAGAATGCACTGATAATTGCATGGTGTGTCGTGTTACAATTATCTTTTTAAACAATTCTGGTGTGAAATATAGTATAACCTCATTTGTGTCCAGTGAATGTATGTTTAAAAATTCTAAAAGAGGGCTGGAGATTTAGCTGTGTGGTTCCAGTGTCTGCCTAGCAAGCACAAGGCCTTGAGTTTGATCCCCATAACCACAAACAACAATACCGGGCGTGGTGACTCACACCCACCAGCAATCAGTACCACACACCCCAATGCTGGGCGGGGTGGCTCACGCCTGTAATCCCAGCACTCGGGAGGCGGAGACAGGAGGATTGCTGAGTTCGAGGCTTGCCTGGGCTACATAGTGAGCTCAGGGCCAGCCTGGACTACAAAGTGAGACCCTGTCTCAAAAAAAAAAAAAAAAAAAGAAAATTCTGGAAGAATGTAGAAGGAAGATCTGGAACAAAGAGGGTGAAAACCAACTGTGATGCTTGAAGAACACAAGAGAAGTTCTTGGAACAGAGAGGAGTTTCAGGTATCCACTCTGTAGGTTTATATTACTTCCTTTTTACCATATGTGTGTTATTTCATAATTTTTTCAAACTTAATCCTGTTTTTAATGTGGCATTATTACTAGGCCTTGGGGTGTTGAGTCTCCTTCTAGGTGGCTTCTAGGTTCTTTCTGTTCTGGACAGAAAGTTAAAACAAGCATAAATGGAAAAAAGTATCATATTTATTAGAGGTAGAAAAAAAATACATCCTGCTGCACAAGGTGAGCTATATCCTGAAGAGACATGATAGTGATACAAGAGAAGAAGGCCTAGCTCCCCAGCTGAAATGGAAGTTCGTGGTCTCTAAAAATCGAAGAATGAATTTTAGCAATAATGGAGGTTTGAGTAGGAAAATTTGATTGAGAAAGCTTCTGCCTTAAGAGAGACAGAAGGGGGAACCCGGAAAGTGGGTAACCCCAGGATCGCTCTTTCCAGAGGACTTTTATAGACCAAAATCACAAGGTGGGTAGGTTCAAACATAGAGCCACCAATGAGGAATCAAGCCTTAGAGGGTCTTTCTTGTTAGGAGGCTCCTCCAGGTGGTCAAGGTCCTGCCCATCATCTGGGGGTTTTGTAATTACTGAATTCCAAGAAGGGGCTGGATCCAGACCTTGACCTTCCATCCTAGGAGGAGAATGAGGCCTGCAGTGTAATTTCTCATTGATGGTGTTGACCTTCAGGAAGAACTTCTTTTTTGCAAGTCTTTCAAGGGCCGGCCCTATCTACCTGCCTACATATGTCTAGCTGGCTTTTCTAACTATGATAATAGCAAACACTTAATGCAGCTGTCCCCTTTTTATATTTTCCACTGTGGACCAGGTTGTCCGTGTTCCTTGGGCATGTCCTGGGATCAGCAGGCCACACCTGCTTTCCCAGTTTTAACCACACTGTGCTGTCCTGCCTCGCTCTCAGACTAGGCAACAGGTATACCACTGGGCTGCATCACCAGCCCTTTTATTTGTTACTTTTGAGTTGAGGTCTCACTAAATGGCTCAGACTGGATTCCAACTTGCACTCTTCCTGCCTTAGCCTCCTGAGTAGTTGGGATTATAGGCATGCCCACGTACAAATTTATCTTTTTAATAAAATTTAATTTTTGAAACTTTCTACAAACAAAGTGGATTTAAAATATCTGCATTTTCTTTTCTTAAATGGTGGGAAAGTTAATTTGCTAATTCCAGTTCTTTCTGTCCTACTAGTCTGTCCAGAATTGACTCCATTATAGAATTGTCTATCAAGAAAACCACTCAACAAAAGGAACCCCTCTTCACTGTTGATGGGAACGTAGACTGGTAAAACTACTGTGGAAATCTGTGTGGAGATTCCTCAAAAAACTAGGATTAGAGGTCCCATTTGACCCTGCTATTCCCCTGCTATTCCCCTGCTGGGTATATTCATGAAAGAATTAAAAGCATCATATCACAGTGACATAGGTACATCCATGTTCATAGCAGCTCAATTAGTAATAACTAAATATGGGAACCAGCTCAAGTACCCATCAACTGGTGATTAGATAAAGAAGTTTTCAGTTGTTTTTTTTAAATAAAATGGAGTATTAGCCATAAACAATAAATTAGAGATATTATACCAAACGGATTCACATTGAAGCCATATTCATAAGTGAAATAAATAGGATGCATGTGTAAATAACATATCATTTCTCTAGTGTATGATCTGAAAAGGTAAATGAGGCCCACAATGTACGATAGGTATTGTGAAATAGAAAATCTTAAAAGAGGAAGGTGAATTGGATGGGGGAGGGACAAAGAAAGGAAAGAAAACCTTTGAAGGTAAAAAGGAAAAAATGGAAACAAGGATTATGTACATAGGGGATTGAGGGGCTTGAGGGAGAGCAAGGGAGTAGGAAAAAATAAGATTCAAGATATATCATGTACAGGGCCGGAGATTTAGCTCAGTGGTTCTGGCACCTGCCTCACCAGCACAAGGTCCTGAGTTCAATCCCTGGTAACCATATACAGTGCTGGGTGTGGTGACTCACACGTTATCCCAGCACTCGGGAGGCAGAGACAGGAGGATTGCCAAGTTCGAGGCTTGCCTGGGCTACAGAGTGAGCTCAGGACCAGCCTGAACTACAAAGCGAGACCCTGTCTCAAAAAAAAAAAAAGATATATCATGTACAGATACAAATTCTCAATGGATTTAAAAATAATGTACATGAGCCGGAGGGTTAGCTCAGTGGTTCTGGCGCCTGCCTCGCAAGCGCAAAGTCCTGAGTTTGATCCCCGGTAATTACATACAATGCTGGGCATGGAGACTCACGCCCACCAATCATCAATACCACATACCACAGTGCCGGGCACGGTGGCTCACGCCTGTAATCCCAGCACTCAGGAGGCAGAGACAGGAGGATTGCTGAGTTCCAGGCTTGCCTGGGCTACATGGTGAGCTCAGAGCCAGCCTGAACTACAAAGCGAGACCCTGTCTAAAACAAAACAAACAAAAACAAAAAAAATGTACACTTAAAATGTACCAACAAACTCGATCTTAAATTAAAAAAAAAAAAAGGAAAAGCACTCACTGCAGGTTTTGCATTGCCAAAGTGAATTCCAAGCTGCTCTTACCCCAGAGCTATCTTCATGCCTTTGTGACAAAGGGCTTCACAATTACAGTGAATTACCCCACACGTGGTCTGGTGCTGTCATCTTTAAATTCTTAGTATTGTAAAACAGGAGACCTAGTCTTTGTATTTCCCACTGGGTTTCACAAACTTCATAGCTGTATCATCTTTGGAGATGGGAGGTTTTGAATGAACTACACTAGCTATGTCCCGGTATGTGATGTAAATAGCTGGAATCAGAATGACACAGGTGTCATCCGTCACCTGGAAAGATTGACAGGAGCCCTGCTCAGCTGTCCCTAACTGAGAGTCGCAATATAGAATGATCGGCTCCACCATCACTTCTTCCAACCGGTCCCAAAATAGTGAAAAGCCAGCCTTTGTGTGAAGCTCCCAACTCTGGAAATGTTGCCAGTTTGTTTACAGATAAAGTCTCAGCAGGCTGTGTTTACACACAGACTCAGGTTTCTAGGTGACCAGGTCTCAGCCTCTGATTTTCCTCAACACACTTATCAACAACAATTATAAGGAGGAATTCATTTTCTGGGACTTGGCCCCTACTTGAATCAGGCACAGAGTTTGCCCTATACAAAGGGAGAGTGATGGAGCTAATGGGAACCAGGAAGCCAAGTCAGGATGCTTTGAAGGTCAAGAGCCATGCAGTGGCTGCTGTCCTTGCTGGAGGTCAGCAGCTCTCATTTACTTATGTGACTTGCTGTGGTCTGAAGTGGCTTAGTGCTACTGTTGCAGGGCAACCTGGAAAATTTTATAATTGCTTCTTATTTTTCGAATGCTTTTCAGTTATGATGTGAAAACTCGCTAAACAAACAAAGTACTGGCATTTCTTTGGAGGGCTGTATTTTTAACCAGTATCACTGGAGAATTTGCCAAAATGAGAATATTCTGTCATCCCATATCGTCTTTGCAACTCTGAACACACAAAGTCTTTCGGAATCAGAGGACTTGAAAAGGAGAGGAAAGTGATGTGAAAATTAAGGGCCTTATAAACGAAGAATTTAATGTGTGTTCAATTCCTGAGATTTTATGTGAATCACACCTTAGAATCATAGCTTTAAACAGTCTCTTCACTCATCCTTGCTATCCTCACTGCATAACCCAGATTCTTCTGTTTCAACTCAGATTTTTCTTGTATATGAGATGATTTTTATCCCACATGAAGAAAAAGGACATTTTCTTAAAATTTCCCATACTAAAGTGGGAAAACTATACTTTAAATGACTAGAGACATGTTTTTGGTCTGAAGCTACTTTCCATCTGGCAGGGCACTATACACATACCCGTGGTTCCTGCGCCCCAGAATCTTGGTCCAACCCCGACATATCACGACTACCTTTAGAGCAGACCTGAAAGTGACCTTGGCCCCAAAGGTTGGTGGTATAAAGTTACAGTGTCCTGGAGATAAGTCTTCTACCCTCTAGACCCACTTGGTGGTTACTATAAAGTTTAACTCTTTACGACCAGCTGTTCAGGCCAATCAGTTTTCAGTGATTATAACAGTGCCGGGGATTCTACCCAACTGGTGGTAAAAGGATTAAGAAAACTAACTAGGGAATTAGCTGGAGGGTTGTTGAGTTTCCCTTTGGACTGAAAGAGGAAACATTAGAGAACTGGAGACTCTCTTCTTCATTCTCTTCTTCATTCTCTTCATCTGCTCCCACATTATTAGGGAAGCAGCCATCTCAGGGCTGGAAACAAGTTCCATGAACGGGATTGTTGCTCTTGTGCCAGACACTGAGATTTTCCCAGATGCTTTCAGCATACGAAAGAAGTATCGTGCTTTCCTCCCATTTTCTAGGGTTACATTTTACTGTTTGCAATAAAAGTGAGCGGTTAGCAGATCCATTTCTCTACCTCTGGATCTGTTGATACCTTTCCCTTCACGCAAGCCTGCTTGCTTAGGAGTTACTGTGCCTCAAATACTTCTGGTCAGCACTGACACAAGACAGCAATGATTTGATTGCAATAAACAACTTCTTCAGCTCCTTATCAGCATTCTATGAAGGCTCAGGGTTGTTAGACAAGAATATGGACTTTCATAGTTTCCTTGTATGGATATATACACGAATAATCACTGTAGAGGCAACACCATTATCTTGATTTTCCAGAACAAAATAACCTCACATGCAAAAAGCCAAACAACAGAATACAACACAAACTTAACTTTCCTAAAGCAATCACAGCTCTTTACACTTTTGTTATTCTGTTTGACATGCACAATAAATCGTAATAGTTACCAAATTACTGTTCAGTTTCAAATGATGTGCACACATCTATAATCTTAGTTAGCTGCTTGCTGGCCTGCTTCAGGAATGTCATTCCAACCTCCAAGGTAATTCTATATCAATGGCTTTTCCAAATAAATCTAGTTGCTGGTTTATATTAATGAACTGTCACAGATTCTATTGTTTTCCCATGGCCTTGCAGCTGTATTCCTTCACAGGTGCTTGGCAAATTAAAATGATGCTGGTTTGGGGTTTCAGCTTGATACAAAATCACTCCTTCAGCAGATTGTTAGGAAGCTATTCATGCAAGAAACACATCTTTACTCTAGACATTCAGCTTTCCCTCTTATCTGCTACCTAGGCCTTTATTGACATTTTGCATTTCTGTTTTCCTCTCCACAGAAGTCCAGGGATATACTGTCTTTCTTATTTAGAGTATTTCTATTAAAGAATCACAAACATTAGAAGTGGGTTTTTTGGGGGGTTGTGTTTTTGTTTGTTTGTTTGTTTGTTTGAGACAGGGTCTCGCTTTGCAGTTCAGGCTGGCCCTGAGCTCACTATGAAGCCCAGACAAGCCTTGAACTCAGCAATCCTCCTGCCTCTGGCTCCCAAGTGCTAGGATTACAGGGGTGAGCCACCATGCCTGGCACTGTGGTGTGTGGTACTGATGTCTGGTGAGTGTGAATCACCACGCCCAGTATTGTTGTATGTGTTTACCGGGATTGAACCAGGGACCTTCCGCTTGCCAGGCAGGCGCCAGAAACATTAAGTTAAATCTCCAACCCTAGAAGTGGTTTTTAAAATAAAATTAAAAATAAAATAAAATAAAATATTCATTTATGTGCAAATGTATACACCTGGAGGACACACTAATAAGTGAAATAAATATATCACAGATATGCAAATACCAGATCTTTTCTTTGATATGAGCACCTGTAGATGTAAATGAGTACTAGAATGTATGATAGTTTTTGTAAAATAGGAAATATCCAAAGGGAATTTGGTGTGGGAATGTAATGTGGGGAAGGAATAAATGTGGTTCCGAAAGAAAATAAAAGAGCATGTATATAGGAAGTGGGGGGTGGGGGTGGGTAGGGATGTGGGAAAAAATGAGAATTAACTTGTGTCATATACTAGTACAAATTTCCCAATGTTGTGTGTGATTGTGAGCTGTAAATAAAATGTACCAATAAAGAATTAAGTTAAGGGCCGGAGGGTTAGCTCAGTGGTTCCGGCGCCTGCCTCCCAAGCGCAAGGTCCTGAGTTCCATCTCCGGTAACCACATATAATGCTGAGCGTGGAGACACGCCCACCAACAACCAACACCGCATACCACAGTGCCGGACGTGGTGGCTCACACCTGTAATCCCAGCACTCGGGAGGCAGAGACAGGAGGATTGCTGAGTTCGCGGCGGCTTGCCTGGGCACCATAGTGAGCTCAGAGCCAGCCTGAACTACAAAGCGAGACCCTTTCTCCAAAAAAGCAAAAAAAAAAAAAAAAAAGAATTCAGTTAAAAATAAGCAAAATAAAATGTGGAGCTTTTTCAATCTTAACACTGGTCTCACAAGTCACATGCATTAATTACTGATATTTGCAGATTGTGAATCTTTTTGAGTTGTTTGGCTAACATCTATCACCCAAGGGACCAACATACAAGAAGGAATTACTCCATGTTGACAATCCAAAACCACATCAAATGCTCCTTCTTGTACCTAACAAAACTTTTACTGAAAACTGCTTTACTTATAACCAACTTCTATTAGTGAAAAGGAGTATTTTTAACATGTAAGAATTCAATCAAATGGTTGTCAGACTTGGTGGAAATGCTATTTCTTGGTTATACTGCATCTGTCTGATCCTCTATTCCCGACCCTCATTCAAACTCCTTACTGGGAGTTCTTGTGGGAGCCGCTGGGCTTGGACCACTGTGTCCTGGGCTGCCCCTCCAGGGATCACAGCACCGTCTGTCACCTCCGTGCCACAACTCTGCAGTTACACATGCACACACACACACACACACACACACACACACACACATGCTTCCAAGGGGAAACTTTGGTTTGTTTGTATGATACTTACCTTTTCTGTAATGTAAGACCTTTAAAGAAATTGCTGAACACTAAAAATTGTTTATACATTTTCGTCCATGAAAATACATTTTTCTGTTTCTGTAGTTGCAGTGAATTATTGTAAGGACACAAATGTCAATCCTTTGGAGATAAAGCCAAGCTATCCTTCCTTCCAACCTCCCTCATAAATATAAATATCTTAGACCACTGGCTGTTTATTCAATAGTCTGTTTTCATTATGGTCGTCTTCCAACTGAGAGAGAGAAACAGAGAGAGAGAGAGGGAAGACAGAGAGGCAGGGAGAGAGAGAGAGAAGACAGAGAGGCAGGGAGAGAGAGAGGGAGAGGGAGAGGGAGAGAGACAGAGAAAGACAGAAAGAAAGAGAGAGAGGCAGGGAGAGAGAGGGAGAGGGAGAAAGAGAAATGACATTTCCCAGCTTCCCTTGCAAATGTGGTCATTGAGGAATAGTAGCTAGAAATGATGACTATACATGAGAGCCTGCTCCCGACTCTTGGAGGACAGGGTACAAATCTGCAAATGGAGGTCCACATACTAGATGTCTAAATATTAAAAACTTATAAACTGAATTGTTAAATTGTCAAATAAAACAGCTTCTATACTGGTATTTTGACCAATATACTTTCACTTCATTAAGAAGGCCTGAAATACTTAGTTTCCTTCAAGTTCTAGAAGAAAGACAAGCAGTCCAGTGATGTACATGATTTTTTTTTGTTTTGTTTTTGTTTTTGTTTTTGTAGTACCGGGGATCAAACTCCAGCCCTTGTGCTTCCAAAATAGGTGCAGTACCAACTGAGCTAAATCCCCAGACCTATCTTTTCTTTTTCTGTTCTCAACTCCAGCCTCTGGTGCAAGGGACTCCCAGCACAGTATACAAAGATTCCAGTTCTCAAGCATGATCGTCATCCACACCTTTGTCCACCCACCTCCCCAAGTGGCGAGGGTCAGGCCGCACAAGAGGCACGTTCTGTCTGTAAGAGGGCAAATCCATGAAAGAGGCCCGACAGGCCAAGAAGTCAGCGTAGGGCCACCGAGGTTGGAATTCCAAGGTGCCCGCAGCTTCACTGAGCAGGACTGTGTGGCCCTTCGGTAGGCACTGAATGAAGAATTCTATTACAAAGGAACAACTGGAGAAAGCTGGAAAAGGACTTGTAAAGACTGGATCCAAGACTAATTCTGTTATTTAAAAATTATCAGAGTGGTTTTTTAAAGGGGGTGGGGGGGTGACTCAGCTGATTGGCTTCCTTTGCTCTTTTCCTCTCTTTCCCTTTTAATTCAATGTATGAACCCACAAACATAGTGACTGTAGTTATGGCACCCATATACTCTAGATGAAGATAAGAGATTTTAAGACAGCAAAGAACTAGAATGAGCCAAGATTTCTGTTGACCTGGACCTATAGACAGCTGAGCTTTAGATTTATTTTTATGTGACAGAGGAGTAAGTCAGATCTTGTTTTCATCCATTAGTTTTCAGTGTCTGTGACAGCCGAGAACTGTGGCTCAGTGGCACAGATGTTGTTGTCTTAGTCAATTTTCAGCTACTATAACAGAATTCTGCAGACTATAAATTATAAATAATAGAAGTATATTTGGCACTTAGTTCTGGAGACTGGGAAGTCCAACAGCCTGGCACCAGCACTGGGTGAGGGATTTTTGCTTCGACACAATGTGGCATGAGGACACATGAGCACCCATGAGACAGAGCCAGCAAGAGGAGGTGAAACTTAAAACAAAGGCCCTCTTACTGAACCTCATCCACTCCCAAGACATCCACTGAGCTCACTCATGAGGACGGAAGCATCACGGCCTAACCATTTCCCCACACCATTACACTTAAATTTCCACATGAGTTGTAGAGAGTCCATTCAAATTCAAATCACAGCACATGTGCACAAGCTCAAAGTAGATATTGACTGCTTTCAATATCATTTGTCTTGCCTCGAAGAGTGCTCAGTATGCAAAACATGCATGTGACAGAGGAAGCGTATGTTGTGCTGACATTAAATGAAAGTCAAAGATGAGGCAGAGCAGGGCAGAGGAAGAAAGAGACATTGTCAGTCAAGGAAAGGGAATGAACAGATATGGACAAAGTAAGTGTGGAAACTGGGGGGTGGGAAACCGGATTCATGTAGGGGGGACTGCTGGGATCTAAATGAGCCTGTCTGGGGTGGGATGGGAATGGAAAGGAGAAAGGAGCCCAGGGCAAGCTCCTACTGCCTTTCATGGGCACCAGGTCTGCCAGGTGAGTGCAGTTAAATGTGCCTCTTTGAGATTCCCTTCCTCAGAGAACATTTATGATACATAAGAACACACGCACACATTTACACACTCTCCGCCACGCTTACTCACACTCACATGGCATATTGTAAAATGTCAGCTTTGCACACTGGAGAGCAACATTTTACTTTTTTTCTTATTCCTCTAAAAAGCCATTGAGGACCAAGCCTTATCTCCTTGTCTTTGTCCTTACGAGGCCTAGCTGCAGCTGATACACAGTAGGTATTCAATACCCCTTCGGAGAACTAATCAATGAATGGATAATGGGAAACAACTGGGAGGAAATACTGTCTTCAAACAGATGTTTTACTAGATCGACTTACTACTGCTGAGCTGGATGTCTTGGAATAAGGAAAATGTAAATGAGGCTATTATAATAGTTTGGATCTAAAGAAATTCCTGATATGGAATGGAAGTGTCAGGCACAGTGCAGGGTAGATGCCACAGCCACTGTGAGACATATCAAGAGGGCAGCAATCTGATTAAATCTGGACTGCAAGGGGTGACAGAGCTACAGGTGACAATTTGAGATTCAGTGACTATAAGAATTCTGATGCCACGACACCCACTGTGGCATCCACTGTGGCATCCACCTGTAGTTGGAACCCTCTGAGAGGCTGAGGCAAAGGGACTGCAAGTTGAAGCCCAGCCTAGGCAATTTAGCAAAGTAGTAAGATCATACCTCAAAACTTTACCAAAAAAATCTTGGTTAAATCTTTTTTTGTTTTTGAGACAGGGTCTCGCTTTGTTGTTCAAGCTGGCCCTGAGATCACTATGTAGCGCAGGAAAGCCTGGAACTCAGCAATGCTACTGCCTCTGCTTTGCAAGTGCTGGGACTACAGGCATAAGCCACCATGCCTGGCACTGTGGTACGTGGTACTGATTGCTGGTGGGGCGTGAGTCACCACACCCAGTGTTATTGTATGTGGTTGCTGGGAATCAAACCAGGGACCTTGTGCTTTCTAGGCAGGAGCTGGAACTACTGAGCTAAATCTCCGGCCCCCAGTCTTGGTTTAATCTTAATGGGATGAGGAGCAGCAAGACTTTGAGGTAATCAATCAAATAAGAAATTGGAAAAGCGATAAGATTTTAGAGGACTTTACCATGTTTAATAATGGTGAATGCTTACTTGATAATCTTGTGATGCTTTTCACTTTGAATTTAATACTCAAAATTCAAAATATTATTTTTTTCATTGTATATATAAAGAAATGGAAGCACATGGAGATTTCATCAACTGCTATATGAAAAAGAGCCCGGAAATTGCAGAGCTGGATCTGAACCCTGAGAGCCCTGCTAAACCATCATCCAGACCAGTGACTTGCAGTGGTGGCCCCTCCTCAGTTGGCCCAGGCTAGCTTCCAGGATCTGCCCTTCTCCCCACTGTCTCACCCTGTTCCTTTTCCATGGGTGACTGTCAAGCACAGAGAAGTAGTTCTACATGGCTTCCATGCAAATGGCTTAAGAGGGATGGGCTAAGTGGGCACATTTCTATCATTCTAGCTCTCAGGAGTCTGGAGCAACATGATAGGCAGCCTGGAAGAAACAGCGCATTTAAGGCCACTCTAAGAAACTGATTGAGACCCTGCCCCAAATTTTTAAAAAATGGAAAAAATTAAAACAAAGGCCAGGGATGGGGCAGACCACAGAAGAATTTTAAGGCACTGAATCTATTCTGTATATCACTAGCAAGAGTGGATATGTGTCATTATACAATTGTCCACACTCATTGATTGTACAATACTAAGAGTGAATCCTAACATAAACTGTGGACTCAGAGTAATGATATGTTCATTGCAACAAATATACCACTCTGGTTAGAGATACTGGTAATGGTGGAGACTGTTCATGGAAGAAGATACTCAGGAATGTTCTCTTCCTTCCCTTCAATTTTTCTGTGGACCTAAAATTTGTGTAACACTTAAAATCCTTTTTTAAAGGGATTCAGCAAGGCAGAATTCTGTATTGCCGTGCTTCTCAGAGCCTATGATATGCTCGTGAGCATGGTGAAGCGGAAGAGAAGACTGAGAAAAACTGAAAGGGAAGTTGAGGAAGATAGAAAACAGAAGGCAAGGAACAAATGAAGAGATAGAAGAGGAGAGAGAAGGTGAGGAAGGGAGGCAGTGAGAGAGGAAGGAGGAAAAGGGGCAGAACCTCAAGATGTTGCCTATTATGGCCTCAGGTTCCATTTGGCTCTATCCTTTGACTAATTCTTCTCCAGACACCAAACAGATCATATCAGTATAATGAATCCTTGTTCTTCTCTGAAAGACTGTGATCAATAACAGCTTTATGAATCATGCTGAGATAGAGATGTGAGAGCAATCAGCAATTGAGGAGAATTCAGAGAATATTCACCTGGTCACCCAATTATTTGGGAGAAAAGCAAAGCTCATTTTAATGTGAAGAATATAGTATCTCATGAACTTATTAGGAAGATTCTGAGGTTACCAGTACAACTATGACCTCTCTCTTTTTTTTTTTTTCACTGATCAAAAGGAAAAATATCTCCTGTCCACAAAGCCTTTTATGATTTGGATTAAGCCCCTTCTGGAATTAATTGCTGGGGATCTTTCATCAAGCTTCTTGTTAATATTCCTTGTAATATTACCACCTGTCCTGATGTCAGTCCAGTGCATCCATCACTCCCGCAGTGTTCCTGTCACTTCCAGGGCCACCGATTCTTTTCGCATCACAGCTAACAACTCTAACCCAGTTGGAAATTTATGACCTACCTCTGATTCTATCATCTCAGGCCAGGCTAGTCCAGGCCGTTGACATGTCCTCTCTACATGTTGATAGTGTAATTGTTTTAAAAATTTCTCCCTACTGCTGGTGGAGGAGCCGATCTCCTAATAATGGCGAAGGCACCTAGTTTCCATAAGACCTGGAAAGAATGGCTGTCACTGGACTCCTCTAAACAACTGAGACTCCGAACTAGTATGATAGAAAGTTGAAACACAGATGGGACATGCATGCACATGTATGTTTGTGCACACAAATGTGCATTCGCATATGTGTCTTCTTCTCTTTCTTTGTCCAGTCACTATGAAGAATTGTGTATTTCTCCTATTTATTCCCCATCATATGACTTTTCACCAGTTTGAAATTCATATTTCAAAGTCCCTTATGACACTAAATATGTCTATTCTAAAATGTTGCTGATCTACTTAGGATTAATTCCTTAAAACACATCCACGTAATTAAGACCATCTTCTTGAGAGGAAGGCTTAGATTCCTCCAAAAATGCTGTGAATTCTTAATCTATATTCCATGACAAGGGATGGGCTCTTCTTCCAATAGGGCTTTCAAATGTCTCTGTAGCAGTTCCTATTTGATATGTGTGTAGGAGAGAAGATTCAATTATTACCTTCAAAAATAGATACAGAACCCACTTACATTCTGAGACTTAACTCAGTGCCATAGTCATTTCTTCATCAATGTCATCCTGCAACCTTTCCCCTGCGTTTTGTGTAACCCACGCCTCGTGCATCTGAGCAGGCAGAGCGTGAATTATCCTGGTCCCTAGATCCTCCATAAAGCGCCTCGAGGACTGGGTTCCACTGGGGTGGATGTTCTGCTGGTTGTTGATTCGGCCCCAGATTCTCCCCGTGACAGCCTGTCTCAACATTGTCAATACTCCTTCGGCGTTGACAATAAGCAGACCCTGTGGCAGGCTGCTCATTGAACGACTTCACTGATGACATGCAGGTGTGCACTGATATCATACTTAGTCCCGGAGATTTCTTGTTCTCCTGGGTGGTTAGAGGCCTGGTTCCATTAGCTTCTAGCCTTGTGAGAATAAGTAAAACTCTTCTGGATGTTTGCCAGCCCGAGATGAGCAATGTGTGATTGTAATGAATCCCTGACTTGTCATTTTTAAGACAGTAGAAGGATACATTAGGTCACTTCATCTAATAGACTAAGCTACACAAAGACCAACACTTTCATTTAGAAGCATCTGAGGAAGTTATTCTATCTCTCGCATATTACAACTGCAACACTGTTCAGACTTTACAAATGAAGACTAAGGACCTACTTCCAAACATTCAGGAATAAACTTTTTTCCATTTATTTTGCGAAGTTTCACTAGTCCTTCTAGAGTATGAGACAATGAAACTTAGTGTTTATGCTTATTAATGGCGGAACCAAACTGCCCTGATTTGAATCCCAGCTTTTGGCAAGGAACTTGACCTCTCTGTGACTCAGTTTCCTTATCTGTACAATTGGCCTGATACCAGTACCTAAGGTTATCATTAAAATCAAGCAATGTGGGCCGGAGGGTTAGCTCAGAGGTTCCGGCACCTGCCTCACAAGTGCAAGGTCCTGAGTTCGATCCCTGGTAACCACATATAATGCTGGGCGTGGAGACTCACGCCCACCAGCAATCAACACCGCATATCACAATGCTGGGCATGGTGGCTCACACCTGTAATCCCAGCACTTGGGAGGCAGAGGCAGGAGGATTGCTGAGTTCGAGGCTTGCCTGGGCTACATAGTGAGCTCAGAGCCAACCTGAACTACAAAGTGAGATGCTGTCTCAAAAAATAAAAAAAAAAAAATCAAGCAATGCTTGGCACATAGTGGATATTCAATAATGGCAAGCTGTTATTAATGGAACTGAGAGCCAGAAGAAGGGAATGATTTTTCTTAAAACTAGAGAAAGAACCTGAGACAGGCCTGGGAATCCAAGGTAGGTCTTGAGATCACCTTTCCACAGCTGCATCCAGCAGATAAAAATCCCTAAGATGGTGTAGCTGTCTGTGGTGACTGAGTCATTGATTCCTTTACACCTGTCTGTTTCTTGGGCTGCTCACCACTTTTAAGGCACCCTTTCTCTGCATATGTTTGTTCCTTTTCCTAATTGTCATCTTGGATGTCTGGTGCCGCTTCAGTTGGCACAGATTTGGTGTCTTTCAGCACAGGGCTTGACTTTGCCTCTGATGCACAAGTCACAAGTTGCACCAGATTGGAAGGTGATGAGGGGACACTGATTTGGTTAGTTTCCTTAACAAAGCCTACAAGACCATGCACAATTACAGAGACCTTGGCTTAACTTTGCTATTCATCAGATATTTAGTGGATGTGCCTTCTATACAGGTAGTAAAATGGGAGAGGTTAGAGGGACCATGAAAGAGAGGAAATATTTAAGGCTTGGGTACACTGGCTACCATGGGCCTTTCATATCAGCTGTGCTTTCAATACTCATCACATTTTACAGATTTAAAAATGTAACCCCATAGGCCAAGGTTTCACTCAGTGATTCCAGTGCCTGCCTCACAAGCACAAGGTCTCAAATTCAATCCCTGGCATTAATATATATATATATATATATATATATATATATATATATATATATACATATATATATATATATATATTTAAAAAATAAAGACATGAAATATCTGAAGGTTGTCCTAGAAACACTTAAGCCTAGAATCCAGAAATAACCAAGAAAAAATTTGTTAATGGAAGTGAGTGGTACATAAGGAATAGAGATTAATATCATGGGGGTCCTTGAGAGACCAGAAGACCCATTTTAGTTTTTGTTTAATAGAAATCCTATCTTGAAAAATTCCTCCTTGCCAGGGTTGATCTCTTCATCTTTATCCTGAATCTTTCAGATCACGAGATCCTACCACTTCCCAAATGGCCTATTTCTGCACCATCATTTGCATCTCCTGTTGACCTTCTCCAGTCCTTACAGAGTTCATCTACTTGCAACTCTGAAGAGCATGCATGAAAGCTGCGGGCAAGCAATCAGAACAGTGGTACCTTGGCTTTCACCATTTACTAGGCCTGCCTCAGTTTCCCCATCTGTAAAACTTCAGGAACTATTGTACCTATGTCATTAAATAGCTGTGAGCATTAAATCAGTTCCCGTATGGGCAGCACCCAGAACTTAGCCCACTGTACATGAGCTCAGCAAATAGCAGGTTCCAAATACAGGTTGACATTCCAATTTATGTACCTGCATCTCATAATCAACTTACTGCTTCGGACCCGCCAATTTATCTTGAAAACACCACTCTGCTTGAATTTAGCAATGTGGCTTCCAACTTCCATCTAACTCTCCTCTACAGACATTTTCACCCTTTTGAGTAGCAGCCACACCTTTGGGTACATTTGCTTTTCATGGTCCTTTCTCCACAGATCTCGCATTAGTTGACTGATATAGAGGCATGAAGACTGGCCCACACAATGGGAGAAATTCTGGAAGGTCCACTCATTTCCAGACTCCCCTTCGGTTTGGCTGGAACCTCTGCGAAGTTTACATCACACCCCACAACACCCCCTTCCATATTCTCCTTTCTTACATTTCTCTCCCTGTGTTTGGATCCAAAATGAGGTCCCAGTAAACTGCCTGGCAACCTCATCTGTGTGTCTGCTTCCTGGGAAAACCAGTCTGCACCACGCATCCCACACACAGCTGTACTTTGTGAAACGGGCCCACAGCCGAGGAAGACGGCCATGCCTGATTTCCCACATCGAAAGGTTATTGCCGGCCAAGAAAGTACAAAGTCTGATCAAAAATACAGTGAGTGTCTGAACTTAAAAGTTTTAGCACACCAAAAGGCACACTGCCATTAATTCCCTTCAACACTCTCTGTCTACCTCTGAACACATTTATCCCATCATTCTTCACACTTTCTGAAAGAGTTCTGAGGGTCATTCTTCACGAAGGTCTCCACTTACACTGTCATGGTCGCCCCAGTGTCCTAAACTGACCCCACATGTCTAACCTTTGCAGTCATTTGACAATGGGAAAAATGAGGAATGTCACGTGTACCAGATCTAGCAAATAAGATGGATGAAGACACACTCATGTTTTATGAGCTCGACTCTCGTAGGATAGACCTTGTCCTCTGAAAGAGGACTTACAGAGCTGTTTCCGAAATCAACAAGAATGACGCAGCGCATGTGCTCAAGGTGAAGGGAGATTGATACCAACGTCTCTAACCAAAAGTTCTTAAAATTTAAACATTCATGACGTATTTTAATCACATCTCCTTTCTGCATCTGTTTCCTGGATGCAGATTCATTTAAACTCCATATTGGAGCAAATTGGGACCAACTTACAACAGCCTCTCTGGGAATTCAGACTGCTTCTCTTTGCCTGTGTGGTACCAGAGGGATGGAGTGGGAAGATTTAGACTTTCCAAGAGGTCTGGCTGCTGTTAGGATTCTCAGGACTCCAGTCCTCAGCAGTTTCCCCAAGAGCAATCTCCTCAGGAAGGGGAAGGATGCTTGGTCAGAGCTGGATCTTTTTAGCACAGAAGCTTGTTCTGTCTTATGCCTCAGTGACCTTCGCCAGTCATCTCAGCCCAAGCCTATTAGTGAACCCAGAGCAAGCAGGTTACTATCGGGTAAGTGCCAATGTAAAAAAGTCACATGCTGAAATGGCCTGCTTTATAAGTTGGTGGAGTTGCTGCTTTTATAGAACCGAAACTCCTTTCAAAAACATCATGAGTCTTTCTTAGTCCTCCTATGTAGCGGCTTTCTGTGTTTGGACTATATTCCTTTGAAATCTGAAGGCTTTGTAATGGTCAGAGAGGACACCCTTCCTCAATTGTTCCCCTTCCAATGGTGATCCATTCATGAAAGAAGGAGAGGACAAAAGACACAGCCTTTCTAGAGAATTCTGAACAGCTGTGCAGGTGAATCTACTCTTCTGCCTTCCCAGGGAGCCTTGAAGGAAAATTGCAGTGAGGGTGAGGTCATCCACTGTGGCATCACCTCTGCTATTACCGTGTATTCTTGTTTGCTACGGTGTTGTTGTTCCAACTAAAAGAAACAACTTGTTACCAAGATGTTGTGTTGAGTCATCTTGCTCCCACAGTCCTTTAGGCATGGAGGAAGGGTTTGTGGTCACTGATACGGTTTCTTTGAGGTGGAGAGGAAGTCAGGTAGCATTATCTGTTTTTCAGTTTGCCTCTGGATACACACAACCAACTCCTTGAGCTTTGTGAGTGATACCTCTGCTTTCAACTGCTCACGATTTTCAGCACCAAACGTATCTTTAACAACTCTAAAATTCTACACAATCAAATAGCACAACCCAAAAGAAGTGTACCCTTGCTTACTGCACATACTTCTAGGACAAATAGAAAAGCATCTACGTGCTCCTGAAAAAAGAAAATACCTAGAGACTCCAGGAATTAAGTTCCAGGGTTTTAAAAACAATTCCCCAGCAAAAGGCATTGATAAACAAGTATGAATGAATGTGTATCCTCCTTCTGTCACCCAGCCACAAGTAGAGCTCTCCAGATTTTGCACTACAAACAGCCAGCACTCCTTTGATTGCAAAACAGAACTTGAAGTGTGTATCACAACAAATATTGTCTGTACTTAAAGATCTACTTGCCCTTATCATATCTTAAAAGGAAAGTCACCTGGTCACTGGTGATCCGATTACTACTGGTGGGAAGGTATGACATTGCTCCTTGTAACACATGCAGTCTTCCATGATAACTTCCTCCAGTCTTCCATGATAACCTCCCTCCACAGGAAAAGAACCGTAGAGGAGAAGGAAAAAATAAGAACTGTGAATAGTCAAAATACCACATCATTGTGTCATATTACTTGATTCTACTAAAGCATAGACATGCAAAATCGACAGAGTTTTCAAACATGAACTTCCTATGTGAGGCAAGAGCTTGTTTATGGTAGAAAAGAGTCTTAAGTACATGATTATCAGAATCTTCTTTTCCTCAGACAGAAAAATTCCACAGTTTACATTTCATAGCTATTACAGAGACAACATTTGAAATTATACACAGCTTCTTTTAAGGAAAAGTTGTCTAAGAAAAAGGAGTTTTTGTACAAGATAAATTTCATGGGCAAAATTCACTCAACAAAATGAAATTTCATGTTTTATATTTGCCCTATTTCATCTACTAAGAAAGTACACAAAAGAAGTTTTATTAACACAAATGTGATTTGTGAAATGTAGCAGAGGGGATATTGGCCAGGGAGCCACATGGCTGTGTGACCTTAGGTAAGTTAGTTAATCTCTCTCTTACTCAGTCTCCTTCTCTTAAAATAGGGCAAATGATACTAGTACTTAAGTCACAGAACTGTTAGAAAGATTAAATAGGTCAATGTTTGAAAAGCTCTTAAAACAAAGCCTAACAAATAGGAAGTGCTAGGTAAGTGTTTGCTAAGTAAATAATAAAGTTTGCAAGAGCACATCTGTTCCAGAAATTAAGGCAAACTCATGTACAATATCGATTGTCTCTGTGTTAAGATGTCAACAGAGAGCCTATTCTATTTTTTTAAATTCCTAGATCGGCCCACATAATTGTTTCTTTTTTTTTGAAGACATCTCAAGGACAATAAACAGTCTTAAGAAAAATTTTACTGCTGTACCATAAGGTGATTTTTTTACTACAATCATAAATAATAATTGCCAATGCCCTTACAAATATTTATATTGAAGGATTGCAGCATATTTTCCTGGGACCCAGAATACAATGGAGCTTGCTTTAACTATAATAGAGGGCTGGACTCATTTATTTTGTTTGCAGGCTCCAGCTTCTTCTCCTCCCCATCATTATCTGAAAAATAAAAGGAGCAGGAGGGGCAGAAGAAGAAAGAAAAAGTTCAAAGGGAGACGGAAATTAAACTAATATTTTGAATAAATTGAGACTGGAATTGGATTAAATATCAATATGACCAGAATAACAAAATTTAAGCACACACATGAATGCTTTTTACTGAGACTGCATATCTCTATAGCTCATCTTTTTAAGACTAAATCTTTCAGTGGTCTAAAGAGACATCAAAGGAATCCAGTCTGCCAGTCTGAACCTGGGACTCTGGGAGAATGAGGTCATGCCGCACTTGGGGGAGGCGTGAGAGGCGAGCATGAATCATTTGTCTCAAGGACTCTCTTTTCTCTTCTCCTGGTAAGACTTGGTGCCGTTCAGATTTATTTTCCAAGGGAGCCATTCTTGAGTGTCTCCTCACAAAAGGGTTAAGACTTAGCCCATATTAACTAACCTGTTTCCAAAATGCACAAGTGAACACAACTTAGGATTTGATGATGAAATACACAAGTGATTGAGTATCTTAGACTCAACACGTAGAGTTATGATATAAAAATTGCCTTCTTAAATACAGGTTTGCCAGAATCGGGCAAGGAAAGTTTTCATTTGTGTTCTCATCTAAAACTTAGTTATGTCCAGATTCTGCTTTTCTGCATGTTATTTGCTCAGCTCCTTTCTCAGACCTTCAGGATGAGCAAAATCATCCTTCTGTCCTTTCACAAGATTGTTTCTTACGTTTCTTCCACTGGTTGGTTGTTTGGTCTTTTTGTTGATATTGTCAATTTTTAAAAATCTTATCTGCAGGGCTGGGGATTTAGCTCAAGTGGTACCAACCTTGGATGCACAAGAGTCTGAGTTCAATTCCTGGTACCACAAAACAAAAAAAAAGTCATACCTATAAACATATTTTATGACATAAACACGTATTTTAAAATATATTATTCTAAACAAGGAAAGATACAGGAGAAACATAGAATTAGTAAAAGGAGATCATGGAGAATCAAGGAAATTTTAGAAAAGTTCTGATGGAGCAATGAAAAGAGAGGCAAGAGTTTAACCAGGTATATTTTCTGGGTTTTTTTTTTTTCAGCATTGAGGATCTGATCCTGTGATTTCATCCTAAACTCTGTCCGTGACCCTTTTTGTTGTTGTTGCTGTTGTCAGTGATGTAGGAAAGCCAGGAGAGCAAGCTTGGTTGGCTGCTCAGCGCCTCTCAACTCTGTGTCAACTGGCCCACCACTGGTGGGGCCCTGGGCAGTAGTGAGATTGTGTCTTAAGTTTTGATAATAGTTGGTACTTAAGGATCTCAGATTTTGTGAGTGTATTGAACAGGAAATGAAGTCATTGTCTCGTGGATTGGACATACCATCGATTATCAAAATGATTAAGATGACTTTCCTTCAAAAAGTTTTAGTTCAAAAAGCTACATGAAATGATCTGCAGAATGTGTATTTTGATAGTATTTTTTACGAAGCTGATACTGTCTCCAGAATGACAGAAAATGGGTCCTCCATGAGGTAGCTGGGATAGGAGCGCTCTTGCAATCCCAGGACCTCTGTGGCTTACAAACGATGGATAAAGCAGGGCCCTATGGCGTGTGAACCTCAGGGCACCTGCACAGCCTATGTGCCTTGTGGTGCCTTCTCTATGCTCATCTCCCTCACCTTGCTGGCCAGAGGTCCTGCTCTGGCAACCTAAGCAATGTCCAGTGTGTTTCCTGTATCAACTCACTTGCCACCATGGTTACAAGTGGGAAAATACTGCGTTTAAATTTAAGACCTCATTTTACTAGAGAAAATCAGCTTTCAGTTATTAGTTTGAAGGTTATAGTTGTATTATGGCTTGCTTCATTCACCTCAAAGTGTTCTCACACTGAACGCTGATGATGTCCTAGTTATGGAGCAAGGACTAGATGACCCCTCACACTGACTGAGGAATACATCATTCTCTAGCTCAGCCTGAAGTCAGACAGAGAAGACAAATACTAAACAGAAAGTTATGCAGGTAACATGTGTCAGGAAGTCAGGGTGCTATGCTTACAGCTGGCAGGAGCCTAACTAATCTTGAACTTGGGAAGAAAAGGTCTTTGGTGGTATGACTTTCAGGTGACTCTTAACAAATGAGTAGGAACCTGTTAGGAAGAAGGGAATGGTTCCTGGAAGAAAAGGTCGCAAAGAAACCATATTATTGAAAGTTTTGTTGAAGACTGTGAAGGAATACAGACCAGCCTTCACGGTCAGGTCCCCATGTTGAGCCAAGTCCTACAAATTATATTTGGATTACTGTATTTAATATGGATCACTTTAAAGTACAAATCGTTATTTTATGATTTTTAAGAAAAAATAATTCATTGTATTGAATGTATATGTAAAGCATCAAATAACACTTGGTTCTAGATTTCTAAATAAATCACAAAATTACCCAACTTAGCAGCCTCCTATTAGAAATCTAAACATTTTTAGTTTCAAACAAAGTTTATAGGTCTTATGATGAAATGAACCCAAAAAACGAGATCTGTACAATCAAAAAGAAAAAGCTTCTCCTTTATAATATCAAAACACCCTAAATTGACAATGAAAAGGTTAAGCAATTTGTCCTTGGAACTTTAAGATTTTTAAAGATCACTGTAGTTGGCTGCTGGAAATTCTTTTGTTTAATGCATGCAATAGGAGATACATTTGGATCAGTGTAGACAAGAACAGGTTTTAAAACCTTTACACAACACTTAAATCCTTGTAAACCTGCTTCAAAGCAAAAAGAAATAAATACTACTAGCAATTACTCTTTATTTTAAAGTAGGAATTACTTCTAAAATATTTTCCTACTTCACTTATAGTCATCTCATCCCTTTAAAGACATTGTTAGCTCCACTTTAAAGATGAAAATACTGAGACATGAGATTGGAGTGATTTTCCCAGGATCAGAAAGCTACTAATGGACACAGTAAGGATACAGGCCTCAGAATCCTAACTTCCCACTTGATCTCTGACATCTGCTGAGTAGACAATTATCCACCTTCCCATCCCCTCCTTGTGATAACCAAAAAGATCCCCAGATTTTGACAAAGGTCCCCAGAAGGAGAGAGATCACATACTACTTAAGAAGTTTGCAAAATGATTCTATCTGGACCAAAATCTTCTAAGAACATGTATCTGAATTATTATGGTTATATACATTTTCTTTCTTTCTCACACCTGTCATCCCAGCACTTGGGAGGCAGAGACAGAAGGATTGCTGAGTTCGAGGCTTGCCTGGACTACATAGTGAGCCCAGAGCCAGTCTGAACTACAAAGCGAGACCCTGTCTCAAAAAAAAATGCAGTTTAGGGGGCCAGATATTTAGCTTAGTGGTTCTGGCACCTGTCTCACAAGCACAAGGTCCTGAGTTTGATCCCCAGTAACCACTTACAATGCTGGGCATGGTAACTCACGCCCACCAGCAATCAATACCACATACCACAGTGCTGGGCATGGTGGCTCATGCCTGTAATCCCAGCACTCGGGAGGGAGAGACAGGAGGATTGCTGAGTTTGAGGTTTGCCTGGGCTACATAGTGAGTTCAGGGCCATCCTGAGCTACAAAGTGAAACCCTGTCTCAAAAAAAAAGCAAAAACAAAAAAGCAATTTAGGTAAGATTTTGGTGTAGTTCCCTGAAACTTGTGCATATTATCTTTTATGCTTTCAAGTGAAATTAATATTAAATAAGAAAACTTCATAACAAAAATTTTCTCTCATTAATTATTTTCAAATCACTTTAAAGACTATCTATCATCATTATGTAAATAAATCCCATGTAATAAATACAACAGGTCTGATTTTTAAAATTTCAGAGTATCATTACAAATAAGTAGGTTTTGAACACTACTATATTAAAAACCTTGGGAATATTACTGATTATTTCTTCAACATAAGTTCCCAAAGTTGAGTTCCTGGATTAAAGGAGGAAAGTTGGTTTATTGTCATGTGATCAAAAGGAATTAAACTTTTGGCAAATAAAAGGAATGTACTTATCTCCCTAAAACTTTGTGAACATTAAGCTGTTTGTTTTTATCTTTAACAAACTGGTTTTCTAAACAATTTCAATTTTTATTTAATCTTTCTATTTCAGACTATGAAATAGAAAACTTTTAAATACTTTCATCATTTTATAAATGCTTATACATGTTGTCACTCTTTTCTATAGGTTACACATGCTTTATATCAAGATTTGTAAAATCTATGAATTCAAAATTTTGAATAATTTATCAAATATAACAATTTTTTTCTTCAAATTTTGTCTTTCATTTTCATTTTTGCCATTGAAATTTCTCTTTTTACTCTAGATAATGTCAAAATCCAAAAAATTCCATTATAATTTTATGTTGCACTGAACCTAAAATTAATTGTAGGGAATTGGCACTGGTATAATATGAAGCTTTACTATATAGAAATTGTTTCTTTTTCTTCCTTAAAATCTTTCTGGATGGTGGCTTTCTTCATAATAAGTCCACACATTTTCCTAATTCCTAGTTTATCATGTTTTATTTCTAATTGGTTATTTTTGCCATATTCTCTACCCTTTAAACATTTCTATTTCTAAAACAATATCACATTCTCTACATACAGTGGATATTTTTCAATGTTATCAACTTATGATTCTTTTTTTTTTATATTGAAAATGCTCTCTTTATTCTTAGCGCTTTTTGCTTACAAAGGACAAAAAGCAGAAAAGGGAATTCAGAATACTAAAAATAACATAAAGGTCTCAACTATCAAATCCTGAATAGTTTTATTGTGTCTGTTTATTTTTTTTAACTTTTTTTTAATTGAATTATTTATTGGTACAATTTATATACATCTCAAAATCACATATAACATTGGGAAATTTGTACCAGTATATGCCACAAGTTAATTCTCATTTTTACCCATATCCCTATCCACTCCCCCCTCCTCCCCCCTTATACATGAACACCTGTAGATGCAAATGAGTTCTAGAAAGTAGGACAGCTTTTATAGAGTAGAATATTTCTATAGGAAACTTGGTGTGGGAATGGGATGAGGGGAAGGAATAAATATGATACAGAAAGAAAATAAAACAACTTATGATTCTTAATTTTTCTAAGTTTTATCGTTTTTATTAGCAGTTCATCTACTCATCTGTAGGTGATGGGGGAGGCGGAGCTCTAACCCGGGGCCTCCTGTGTACATGCTACCTCTAAGATTTATCCTCAGTCCTAGTGGGTGGTCATTTAAGAAGATGTTCAAATTCATATTCTTCTTTCTTTTTCCGTTATACTGCAGGGTACTTTACTGTATATACCACTCTTATGAAAGCATATGTCAAAGGCTGGGATGGAACTTAGTGTTGGAGCACTGGCCTAGAAGTGTAAGGTCCTGGTTTTGATCTCCAGCATCAGGAAAAGAAAAAAAATCATACAGCAGTCACATACAGGCCTAGCAATGTTTTACAAAGCAGTTCAATTAAATAAGCACACTAAAATAAAGAAAAGAAAATTGAGGTTTAGAGATATATATACTAGTTTAGAAAGTAAATTTAACTTCAATGTATTTAAATACTGACTGATACAATTTAAGTACCATCTTGCATAGTAATACAGATTTTCTCTTTACAAATCAGAAAAAACAAGGTGTCAAAATAATAGTATTTAACTGGGGAGGGTATACATTGTTGACAAAAGCAAAATTATTGCTAGAACTTCACTTTATTACTTATAATTTTGCCTAGTAGGAAGACTTTGATTAGTAAATCTGCCTCTTATAATTAGAACATTTGAAGCTTTATGTAAAAGTCTGTAACTGAAAGCACTTCAGAAACTTGAAAGCAGTTTAGACAGGCTGGGCATTCCTTTTGCAATCATAACACTCTTTTTTATTTGAGACAGGGTCTTCTTTGTAGTTCAGGCTGGCCCTGAGCTCACTATGTAGCCCATGCAAGCCTCGAACCCAGCAATCCTCCTGCCTCTGCCTCCCGAGTGTTGGGATTACAGGTGTGAGCCACCACTCCTGGCACTGTGGAATGTGGTGTTGATGGCTGGTGGGTGTGAGCCACCATGCCCAGCATTGTATGTGTTTACCAGGATCGAACTCAGGGCCTTGTGCTTGCGAGGCAGGAGCTGGAACCACTGAGCTAAATCTCCGGCCCAATCATAACACCCTTAAACGCTTAGAATTGGAATCCTTTTATTTTTCATGCATAGTACAAAGATAAAGCAGCCTCCACTCATTGCCATGGTACAGTGTTATGGTCTTTATTGCCTCTGAGACCTGACACTTTAAATCACTAAAACCTGTATAACACTGGGTAAATCACTTACTGTCTCTGGGCCTGATTCCTTATCCTTTATAAGATAAAAATCAATAACTACAAAAAGATTCCTTTAAATTCTGAAATTCTGCAATGTTTATATTTCCAGTTGTATGCTGTTATTCTTTAGCCTATAATTTTACTCTGATCCATCAAAACAGATGAATTCATATAAATCAAAGTACTTAAAATATGAAAGAAGAGGTTAAAAGGTGAACTCCAAGCTCTCGTTCCCAGCCATGATTCAGTACAGTAGCTGGTACCACATCAATCTTCCTACATAAAATCACCACAGAACTCAACAAATATTAAAGATATCAGAAAACAGATAATGCAAGACTATGGTCCTTGAATAATTCACAAGCAGAGCCCACAGTTCACCTTCTGGAGAAGAAGGTATATTCACAGTGTAAAGAAGTACGTCCTCAGACAAGCATGGTTGTCCAGTGCAGTTAGCAAACAGAGATCAGCATCTGGAGCAGCTCGAGTGGATGCAATACTCAGGGCAAGTCATCAGGGAGGAAGGGAACAGTGATTGCTCCAGAAGTCTGTATGAGGTTCTCCTACAAGTCCTTGGTCAGGGTCAAGTTCTTGGTCAAGACTTTCAAGAAGGGGCGACTGCAGGGTTAAAGGAGTAACAGACACAGTAGAGGTTGAGTACTACAAAAAGTAGAATTGTTTATCCAGTCACAGTATGGAAATCTTTTCAACCTCATATGGCATCCAGTTGAAACAACAGGAAACCAGTACCATAAGAGGAGGCCCATGTGCCATTTCTAGCAACTCCACAATAGCATTACTCCAAGTCTTGAAAACAGCTACAGAGACAAATTCCATCAAGTACAGGGGGCTTGGGAAATATCTTGGATTTGGCAAAACTGACTAACAAAATATTAACAAGATTTCACAGTACAGGATGATGAGCCAGTTTTCAAAGTTACTATACTTCAAAAATCATCACTTTTCAGAGTAAGATGACACTATCATACACAATGCTCAGGGTATAATGAAAATTATTACATATACAAAGAAAAATGTGATTCATATCAGAAAAAGTCAATAGAACCAAACCTATTGTGGCCCAGATATTTAGCTGATAAAGATATTAAAGTAGTTATTACATATATGTTCAAAGAACTAAAAGAAAATTGTTGTTCAAACTATTTTTTAAATGCATGGTTTTAATGAGTGTATAGGTAAGAAATTCACTGGAGAAAAAGAAATGATTAGGCACAAATTAATGCTGAAAATGTAAAACGGTATGGCCATCACGGGAAACCATTTTGTAGTTTCTTAAAATCATACATATCGCAGACTGCATAACAACAAAAAAAGAGAACCAATTATTCATACATGTATTGATACATGCAGTGACTCAGATATATCTCCAGAGATTAGAGCTGAGCGAAAAAAGTTAATCCCAGTATGTTACACACTGTATGATTCGACTTATCTAATATTCTTGAAATGACAAAATTATAGAAGTAGAGAACAGATGGGTTGTTGCCAGGGGTCAGGGACATAGGCCAAGCAGAAAAGAGGGGGAGATACCCATATAAGTGAGAAATGTGAGGATTTGTGCTGCTGGGCCGGTTTCTATCCTTCCTGCATCAGTGCTTGTATCTTGGACTATTGTTGTGCAAGATGCTACAGTTGGGAGAAGCTGGGTAAAAAGTACAGGAAATACTCTATCATTTCTTCAAAACGAATGCAAATTTGTAATGATCTCAAAACAAAATGTTTACTTAAAAGAAGTTCAAATGTACCTGGCGTATAGTACAGAAAGGCTATCACTCTTTATCCAAAAGAATATAAAATGTCTAATTTTAAAAGCCTTGTTTTCTGTCATCTATTCACTGCATTATTTCAAGTAAAAAATGCTTCTAGCAGCTTTATTCATAAGAGTGAAAAACCAGAAACCGCCAGAGAGTCCATCACTACATATAATAGATAAGAGAACTAAAAAGTGATCTGTCCCTGCAGTGGACAACTATTCAGCAGTAAGGAAGTGGAAGAATACAATGTGCAAAAACACAGATGTAACTCAAATGTGTTATACAGGAGACCAGACCCCGGGGCCTGTGCATCCTAGGTGAGCGTTGTATCCCCAGCCCTGAGAACTTCTGTGTAGGTTCTAGCTGCGTGGAAATGGTGGCTGAAAGAAACCTAGATATACAGAGGGAGGGAGGGAAGAGAGAACTGAAGATCCAAAATACATGGATAAACATAATTATGTTATGTTCCTTCTAACAAATTCTTTAAAATAACAACTGAGTGAAATTAACAGTAGTCTATGGCAAGGATCATAGAGTATGTTAAAGTAAAACATGACAGCGATCACACACAATCTAGGAAAGTAAAAATCTAGAAATGATAATGTGATACCATTACACCTGTAAATTGGAAAGTAGGCAGCAGAGGCGTGAAGTAAATAGAAGAAAGTGGGGAATGAAAAGGAGAACAGTGAAATTAGGGTGGGGAAGTGGGATGTGGGAAGAATTTGGAAACTGGAAAGAGAAAATGAGACAACAGTGACAAGTAGATAGTGATGAGTTCTGATGTCTATTATTTGCCCTAGAATAACATAAAACTCTACATGTATCACTAGGAATCCAGTAGATAAAACAATGCTATCTATATGTGACAAATATAAAAGAAGCAAGAGAAGAACAAAAAGCAGAAGAATTGGAAAAGCGAATAAATGGGTAGACAAATCACATTTTTATTTATAATTTGAATGGCTTTCCTTTTTCTTGCCTGAACACTGGCTACAACTTATAGCATGGAAGAAAAGTGGCAAAAGTGAGAATGCTTATTCTTTGTCTTGTTCCTTATCTTCAGGGAACATGTTTCAGTTTTTTGCCATGGATTGTGATACTTGTTATGGATTTTTCCTCTCCTTCTCCTTTATCCTCTTCCTCTTCTTCTTCCTCTTCCTCTTCCTCCTCTTCCTTTTCTTCTTCTTCTTCTTCTTCTTCTTCTTCTTCTTCTTCTTCTTCTTCTTCTTCTTCTTCTTCTTCTTCTTCTTCTTCTTCTTCTTCTTCTTCTTCTTCTTCTTCTTCTCCTCCTCCTACTCCTCCTCTTCCTTCTCCTTCCCCTTCTCCTTCTTCTTTTTTTCTTTTTTGAGACATTGAGATAGGTCTTGCTTTTATAGTGCAGGCTAGCCCTGAGCTCACTACATAGCTCAGGCAAGCCTTGAACTCAGTAATCCTCCTGTCTCTGCCTCCCAAGTGCTGGGATTACAGACATGAGCCACCATGCCCGGCATTGTGGTATGTGGTATTGATTGCTCATGGGTGTGAGTCACCACACCCAACATTGTATGTGGTTACCAGGGATCGAACTCAGGACCTTGCGCTTGCAAGGCAGGCACCAGAACCACTGAGCTAAATCTCCAGCCCCTACAATAACATTCTTATACTTAGAAAATCCTAAGGAATCCGCACAAAGCACTTGTATGAGATGATAAATTCATAAAAAGTTGAGATGCAAAATCAACACATAAAGATTGGTTGTATATAGATTACCAATTAACAATCTAAAATGGAAATTAAGAAAACAATTTTATTTATAGTACAGTGAAAAGAATGAATTACATAGGAAGAAATTTAACCAAGGAGACGTAAAACACATACATGAAAACTACAAAATACTACTGCAAGAAACTAAAGAAAATCAAAATAATTTAAAAGACATCTTATGATCATGGACCGGAAGACTTAATATGGAGGTGACAATATTCCCCAAAATGACACACAGATTTGAATCAATTCTTATCAAAATTTCAATAATCTCATTTCAGTTGTTATTTTGTGAGAGAGGTTCTCACTATGTAGTTCAGGGCGGACTTGAAGTGACTATGTAGTCCAGGCTGGCCTCAAACTCATGTAGATCCTCATGCCTCAGCCTTGCAAATTATGAGACTGCAGGTGTACACCATCATAGCTATTTTCAACAGCACTGTTTTTACAGAAATAGAAATGTCTATACTAAAATTTATTTGGAATTTTAAAAGATCTGAAGAGCCAAAACAGATTTGAAAATGAGGAAGAAATTTGGAGGGCTTATTCTCTCCCAATTATAAAACTCATTACAAAGATTCACCAATGAAAACAGTATCAAGCTGCCATGAAGACAGACATAGGGATCAATGGAATAGAAAAGAGAATAAAAGACCCTCACAAAAAATGAGCAATTGATGTTGACCAAAGTACCAAAGCCATCCAACACAAAAAGGATTGTCCCTTTGATAAATGTGCTGGGAAAATGGGTGCCTTCAGAGAAAGAATGTTAGAAAAGCCTTCCCACCATATACAGAATTTAACTTAAAAGACATCAAAGACCAAAACTGAATAGCAAATTTAAGTCACAGTTATTAGTATGATCCATCAGATGTCCATGTAACTCTTTTACTCTAATCCTCTAATTATTAAACAGCCAAGTTTTGATGAAAATGCTGCAGTGATTTAAGGAGAGAAACAGTCAATAAATGATACAAAATAAAATGCACATCTGGGTGGAAGAAAAGAAACTAATCATTCCCTTAAAATGTGTACAAAAATTAGAGATAATTCACAATTTTAAATATAAAATCTAAGTCTTAATCTTTGAGAATGAAATGTAAGAGAATATTTTTATGGCTTAGAAGCTGGTAAAGATTCTTTAGATTAATCACAAATAACAATAAATATAAAAGAATAGTTAGACTATTGAAAAAGTTAAAATCCTCCCCATTAAAATATACTATTAAATTATAAACAAACTCCAAATGGAATAAATGTTTGCCAGTTTTATATCTGATGAAGTATTGATATTGAAGAAATACAAATGACTCACAATTTAATAACAAAGACGATAACAACCAAATTTTTTCAAAAATAAAAACTATTAGAAAAACACTCCACAAAGATGAAAAGGGCTAAACATAATTAGTCACTAGGGAAATATAACAAAACCATAGTGAGATGCCATTACACACCCACTGAGATGGCTAAAATTAGAGACTGACAACACCAAATGTTGGCAAGGATGACATGCAACCTCAAATTCCGTACATGGCTGCTGGGAGTGTAGAATGTTAAAACTGCTCTAGAAAATGGGCCTGGCTATTTCTCACATAACCAGACATAGCCCTGTCCCTGAAATTCTACTCTTAGGCATTTACCAAAAACACATGAAATCATATTCTACAAAAATTGTATTAGATGGCTTAGCTTTTCCCCCACAGGACCAAAAATTGCAAACAATCCAAGTGTACATTAATCTGAGGATGGATAAGCAAACTGTGGCATATTCATAAAATTAAATACAGTCAGAGATTTTGAAAAAAGGAAGATGCACACAATGTGGATGAAAGTCAAAAATATCGTGCTGATTTAATGAAACTTTCCTCCAAACAGTACATACTGCATTGTTGAGAACATGTTTTGGGAGAAATAATTGGAAGGTCAAAATTGATCAGGCTTTCCTGGTGCAGATGGACTCTGGACTCAACTCGCCTTCACCTTTGCTAACAACAAAGACTCTGGTCATCCCACGTGCTGTGATGCTTCAAGGCTGAACTACTCCATTGCTGGTGTCTGCCCTGCCCAGGGGGATCTTCATCTGCATAATGTCTCTAGGACTATTAGAGGTGTTTGCCCTGCCCACAGGGCAGTTACATTCTGTTACTCAAGAAGTGCTGTATAAAAGGTGTTTTGAGCTGGGGCCTGGGGTCTTTTGCTACCCAGAGTAGCATGGATCAGGCTCAAACTTATCCTCAGTGAACCTCGTTTCTGCCTACTTATTATTTCGCTGTGTGCCACCAACTCACAGGAGACTAGAACCTAATGAAAGGTTCTAGTTACGTTCCCTTCCCCTGGTTCCCACATTTGATTCTATTTGTATACAATTCTAAAACTAGCTAGACTAATGTGCTTTCTCCTAATGTGTCAGATCAGTAGCTGTTTCTGGAATTGAAAGAGCAGACATTGACTTAGAAGGGAGAGAAGAGGACGTAGGTGGATGCTTTTGTCAAAAGCTAACAGGTAATACACAATTTGTGCATTTCACTGAAGGCAGATTTTATTTAAGACAAAGAAAACACAAATAGTAATTGAAATGTAGTTGATACAGACTGATACAGATGCTGCAGTGTTTGTGAAGTGTAATGATGTCTGCAACTTACTTTAAATGCATCAAAAATAAGATAAGTATAATAAAAGAACAGATGGATCTATTTGTGATACAGCAAAAATGTTAATTATAGCATCCAGGTGGCGAGTACATGGGTATTTACTGTTTATTTCAATATTTTTGTTTAAGATTTTTCACATTAAAATGTGACTTTAGCAAAGCTCTAAGGTACAAGGCCAATATATAAATCAAATTTTATCCACATACAACTATAAAACAATTGGAAAAATCCTTACAGCAGCATTAAACCTATATGAGTCTTAGGAATAGATTTAATGAAAGACACACAAACCTATCCAGTTAAAAAGAATGAAAATAAGGCAAGGACTTAGCTCAGGTGCACAGCACCTGCCTGGCAAGTGCAAGGTCCTGAGCTCAATCCCTGGTACCAAAACAAAAATATTGATGACAGAAGTAAAGGGTATAAATAAGTAGATAAATGAGCCACATCTATGGATTAGAGACAATATTGTTAAGATGGTCATTCAAATATTAACTGATATATTCAATGAATTCCAAACATAATTCTCTCAGGTGCCTTTATGTTTTTCCTTCAGACGTAAGACTTACTCAGGAGACAGAGAGCATTGCGGTGGAAAAGAGCATATTCAAGAAGGTTGACAGAGGAAAGGTTTTTGTTTTTATTTAGGGTTTTCTTTTTAATGCCACTCAGTTGAACAGAATAACGGCTTTCATTCTATATATTCATAAATACATACATTGCTCATTTTGACTCCTCTTATGTTGTCCTTTGTCCTCACTCCCTTCCTCTTCTCTAATAATAGTCTCCCTTCTATTTCTACTTTGATGCCTATTATAGTTCAGTTTCATTAACTCTCATTCGTGTGTGTGTATGCATGTGTGTGTGTGTGCGCGCTCTCACGCGCATGTATGTGTGTGTGTGGTACTGAGGATTAAACTCAGGACTCTGTATTTGCCAGGCAGGCTTGGTGCCTTTGAGCTACATCCTTGGCCCATGCTGCACATTGCATCTTTACATTTGTTCATCCCACATATATTCTACTTCGTATTCTTTGATATGTATCTCCTCATTTCTCACTTCCATCCATGCTTTTATTGTCTCTGATTTTTTACCTTTTTTAGAATCCACATGTGAGTGTAATAATTTTCCTTCTCTGTCTGGTTTATTTCACTTAGTATTGTATTCCCAACAGCAACCAACAGTGGCAAATGCAAGATCTTTCTTTTTTAAGACTGCATAACACTCCATTGTGCACATACCCTATTTTCTTTATTTGTCCATTGATAGACACAATGCAAAAATAACATGGAAGTGTAAATATTTTTACAAAATGCTGATTTTATTTCATTAGAAGGATTGTCATATGGTAATTCTATTTTCAATTTCTTTAGGAATCCCCATACTGTTTTCCATAATGGCTACACCAATCAATATTTTCAATACCAACATTCTAGGGTCCCCTTTCTGTTCAGCCTCACCAACATCTGTGTTGTATTCTTTCGCTAGTAACCATCCTAAGGAACATGCAGTTGTATCTCAGAGTAGTTTTCATTTGTATTTCTCTGACAATTGGTAATAATGAGCCCCCTTCATATGTCTCTTGGCCACTTCTATGCCTTCTTTGAAGATGTATGCATTTGAGCCCTTTACCCACTTTTTAATTGGTTGTTGTGTTGTAAAAGCTCTTTCTACATTCCAGTGTTAATCCTTTAGAAGAAAACTTTTAGGGGAAAATTTTTCATATCTTTGTATACATAAATATTTTTTTAGGCTACAAAAAGATATTTGTTACTTTTTAAAAAATTGTTAAGTTGGACTTCATCAAAATTGAAAACTGCTCTTTAAGAGATCTTATTAAGAAAATGGATACAAAAAAGAAGCCACACACTGGAAGAACCATCTTACATTATTATAAGAATAAAACCAATTTTGAAAGGCAAAACTTGAACAAAGACTTCCAAATAATAATATCCAAGAGGTCAATACAAAGATAAAAGAGTATAATATCTCTGTTCATTTGAGAAACATAGAGAAAAACCACAGTGAGTATCACTTACACTCACGGAACAGCTGGAATTGAAAAGAATGACCACACTAAATGTAGGTCAGGATTCATTCACAGTTGATGGTAACACACAATGGTAGAACCACTTTGGAAAAGAGTTTAGTAGTTTTATACAGTTAAAAATGCCTGCAAAAACTTGTACATGGAGTATAACAGTTCCATAGACATAACCTATACATTCTTCAGCAAATGAGTGGATAAGTGATCACAAAATAGGATGAGTTCTAAATTAAAAGGAACAAAGGATACGTTCAACAGCATGGAAGATCCTCAATGCTATTCTGAGATAAATAAACCAGATAAAAGAGTAACACCTGATTGCTTACAAGAAGAGGAACCAACCTAACTAATCAGTGGATCGATTATATTGACTGCTTGACATAAAGCTGATTGAAGGGTCAGAGACAGGATTAACTCCAAAAAAGTAAAAGGGAATTTCCTCGCGTGACTGAATGGATTAGTCATTTGTCAGAATTCACCAAACTGATTCAGGTGTGGTAATCCCAGCACTCTGAGAGCCTAAGCAGGAGGATCACAGGTTTAAGCCCTACCTGGTCAAGTGACTGATTTAGAGAGACCCTGTCTCAAAGTAAAACATGTAAAAAAAAAGGCTGGGATATATCTCAATAGGAAGGCCCCAGGTTCAAAGCCAGTACTGAAAAATTATCAAACTATACCTTTACAATGTGTGCATAATACTGTATATATAATACCTCAAATTTTAACAAATACAAATATGAAAAATTCTAAAATAAACATTAGCAGTAGCTAAAACTAATTTGAAGGCACTATTTCTTGGTAATACTTGGGTAACTTTCATGATTTTAGATCCATCTTTCTAACGATGTGTTTGATTTATATTTTATAAAGCTTAAAAGTTTATTAATGCTAGAGTCACATCTTAACCGCTTGAACACATTAAAACTGTCAATCAAATTTTGTTACATGAATCAAGTACTTTACCTTAAATCTATCAAGATAATTGCTAAGATTAAGTTAAATGGAAAGAAAAATAAAAAGCAGGACAGGAAATTATTTTTAAATTAAAGGACAGTTTCTAAAAGGAATTGTAAAGCAATATGGTGAGATGATATATTGATTTTTCTATCACTATATATCTTTTCATCTTGGCAAATGTTGAGTAGAGCTTAGCCTCCTAAACATAGTCAGGAAATCAAATGTATCATTTGTGCTTTCAGCTGCAAAGAGTAAGAAACCCCAATTCAACTGACTTACACAATAAGGCATTTATTAACTCATGTAACTGGAAAGTCTCCAGGGACAGTTGATCACTGGCCCAGCAGGATCATCTTTCAATTCTACATTTGTCCTCACAGCATCAACCCAAGACCCAAGATGGTATCTGTGGCGTCCTGACCACATCCAGGAAAAAGTACTGACCACGCCTTTCTACTTGACTCCCCTGAATCATCAAGCAACCTTGCCCTGCACGTTTCCTTCCCACTTTTCCATCCAGAATCTCATCACATGCCTGTAACTGTGTAACTCATTAACAAAGGAAATTAGACCAGTATGATAGACCTAAAGTATCTCGTTAGTAGGAAATAAAATGGGGATCTCAAAAGAAGGAAGGGAGTCTTCAAGGGTAGATGAAGAAACAGAAGGGAGAGAGATCTCAGTGAGTTAAAAGTGGGTGCAGCATTGTGTCATCAAGAATAACTTGATCCCTAAAGTTCTATTAATTTTCCACCTTTCTTTCACATGAATCCTTCACTTTGGGGGCTCTTTTCAACCTGTAAAAGAAAATCAAACTGATAAACACCAGTAGCCAAACAGCCTCCCACATCGTTTGCTCCCTTTAAGGGGCTCAAGAACATTTGCTGACTTTTGGACTAGCACAGAGGAAATTAAAGCAATTCTCACTCCTTATGTGCTATTTACTGCTCTCTACATCACTGAACTGTATTTATTTCTGGGTTTGCAGCACAGTGATTGTGGAGTAAGTGCTAAGCAGCAAATAACTTCCCCACTGCCAAAATTGGTAGTGATTTTGCTCTTGGTGGAAAATACTACATGACCCTTTAGCGCTGATAAATCGCCATGGCCTTTTTCTCCATTTTTAATTGTTGTGATATGTAGGACTAGTGACTGGTAGCTTAATCCATCTCATAAAGAGAAGAAAACTTTACACAGTCACAGAAGACCCTAGATATGTAGCCTTCTCACTACATAATTCATCCAACACACAATGTCCAAATAACCTTTATCTATAGAATGCTCATGTTTCCCTTTAACTTATTACTTTCTCATGAAGAAATAGCCCTTCCGCCAATGTGGTATCTGTCAATAGGCACAAAAAAATAAAACGTTTACAGAATTGCAGCCTTCAAATGACATTGTGTCATGTCATATCAATGGATACCAGAGTCTGGTGGCTTCTGTTAATATGTGAATCTGTTCTCTCTCTCTCTCTTTTTTTTTTATCTTTTCTCCTTGAGAGAAGCAGGATCAGCCATTCCCTTATTGTCAATATCCTGCCCCAAACATTTCCTAGCCAATCTTAGAACAAGTCAATGTCAGCACATTTAGCCATTAGATCTTTAAGAGTTACTGTCTACCCTGTATTATAGAGAAATTGACTAAAATCATGCCTCAATTTTCTCAATTTTAACATGAGAAGATAGCAAAGCAGTGGGTTAATTTGTATATCATTCAACATTCCCCATAACCTTAGCTGATAATCATTTTCTACTACGTCCTGAAACTCACTAAGAAAGCTTCTAAATAACTTGTTCTCAAACATGGCTATACTGGAATCACCTGGGAACTTGAAAAAGTTGTCCGTGCCAACATCCCACTTCCAGTTATTTATACTCAACTGGTTGAAATGCAGCCTGGACTCGAGGTCTTGTTTTTGGGGTGTGTGAGACCCACAAAACTGAAGGAGTGGTTCTCAGAACATGTTTCTTAGCTTAGCAGCCTTGGCACTGCTCAGGAACTTCAGAAATACAAATTCTTTTGGATACAGGGCTCAGTAATCTGGGTCTTCTCCTTACTTCTCTAGTTACATGCTTAAGTTCCATGACCACTCGTCCAAAGGTAAGATGTTCTAGTCCTAAGATCCTGTAATTTTACTTTACCTGATAACCTTCCCCAAGTCAAGACTGTAGCTGACTCTACATCTTCCCATCAGACATAGCTCTCAGACTTAAAAAGGAGAAGTACGAAAAAAAAAAAAAGGAGAAGTACGTTCTGGAGTGATTAACAACGTGATCGCTGAACACTGGAGTGTCAGTGTTAGGGACTTACTGCTGCTTCAAGGCAGCTCAGCAGCTCTCATCACTCCCTGCTTATTCAGTACACAGGCCAGCTCACACACAGCCTATAGAAAGTTCTCTCCCTACCGTGCTGCTGCCTCAGAAGCTCCCTTCCACTCTGCTTCCAAGCCTGACTACTTAGCTTGTCATGCCTAAGCCAGACTGTTGCATGATTCTCCTTACCTCTCTTTCTTAATCCCTATGACTTTCGTGCTTCTGTCAATTTCTTAGGCCACCAAACATTCAATTTGGGTGCAGTGCCTTCACATTTCCAATGCCCCAAGCCTGCAATCAAGGCCAGAAGTACCCACCCTGCACCTATCCTCACCACCTACTTACCAGCAGGTGCATTTGAGCAACAATTTAATTGACTGGCACCTATTACAAGATGAGAATCTGGAAATGGGGAATGATTTCTGCTGATTTGACCACTAACACTGTGCTTAGATCTCCTTGCATGGTCCTCAGCTGCTGTAGTGAACCCTGGGTCTTTAGCTGTGGTCCTGATTGAGTCATTGAACAATGACCCACAAGGAACTCTAGTCAGTGTTCTGCTTTCATCTTTTAGTCCCACTCTAGGGCTCTTAGTCTCTGTTATGGACTGAATTGTGTCTTCTCAAACTTACATGTTGACATTCTAATCCCAAGATACCTCGGAATATGACTACATTTAGACACAGGATCTCTAAAGAGATACGTTGAAAAGAGGACATTATAACAGGACCTGCTACATTCAATATGAATGGTGTCTTTATAATGACAGGACATTGGGCACATGCACCGAGGGGAGACCATACGAGGATCTGCCTGCATGCCAAAGAGAAAAGTCTTTGGAAAAAAAAAAAAAAAACTAATTCTGCTCACCCATCAAACTAGGACTTCCAACCTTCAGAACTGTGAAAAACTGAATTTCTATAGTTTAACCCATGTAGACAGTGCCACTTTCTTATGGCAGGCCCAGGAAACTAAGACGGACCCTAATGCCAGCTTCCTGGACTGTGAGCCTGCTCCTAGCACTATTCCAAGTATTCCCTTTGTGCCTCCTGCCAAATTCTTCAAGGAGAAAGACAAAGAAGCAAAATGTATCTCTACGGACACATGAAGGAAAAGGATTTATTTGTGTGTGAGTTACTCCACCAAATTCCCAAGGCAAGTAAGGCTAACAATAGGTATGGCTGAGGAACACTCATTTCTTTATTTTATACTACTCTTCTGTTTTTATTTTTCATTTCTCTCAAAATGTAACATCAACCTCAGAGTTTTCCAACTTTGAACATGATTGTTTACATAAATGGAGGCTTGGACTAAATTACAATCAACACATCTTGTTTAAATGTCTGCCACAATCAATATGTAGGTCCTGTGGATGAAAGAGAATGGTTTGCTAACTACCGTGGTACCTCGGTTCATGAATTTAATCTTTTTCACAATTCTGGTCACAAGCAAAGTTGGACAACAACAAAATCAAATTTCCCCAAAAGGTTAACATTGAACCTAACCACTGAATTTGATTCATTTCTTGTTCAATTCAATTTGTGACAAGAACCTCAAAAAGAATTAAGTTTGTGAACCGAGGTACCACTGTGTATGTGACTAACTCCATATTTCCTCTCTTAGGGAAATAGTAGACCTATACACTAGAAATGTAACTACAAGACAAGGTAGGAGAGGAAAACTTGGGCATAGTTACTGTAATTAATTATACAAACAGAAACCTCAAACTTGAAAGTGGTATTTGCAGTGGGTCGATTCTGCATAGGAAATGGGCTATTATTAGGTGTAATATATGGGAGTGAGGAGCCCTTTTTTTTTTTTTTTTTTTTTTTTGAGACAGGGTCTCGCTTTGTAGTTCAGGCTGGCTCTTAGCTCACTATGTAGTCCAGGCAAGCCTTGAACTCAGCAATCCTCCTGCCTCTGCCTCCCGAGTGCTGGGATTACAGGCAGAGCCACCACGCCCGGCACTGTGGTATGTGGTATTGATTGCTGGTGGGCATGAGTCTCCATGCCCAGCACTGTATGTGGTTACCAGGGATCGAACTCAGGACCTTGCGCTTGCGAGGCAGGCGCCAGAACCACTGAACTCATCCTCTGGCCTAGGAGCACTATTTTTATATATATATATTCAGTCCTGTTCCCAACACCACGTAGTAAATCCTTTCATATTCTTTAAAGCAGAGAACCACTGTTCTCTCCTTCATAAGTCAGGTTCTCCTCTCTGTTTTGGAATATTTGCAAAGCCTTTACACATCAGTACACAACTCATCACACTCTGTTTTAGCAACTTACGTACATCTATGTATCTGTTCCAAACATTTAGGTTTTTTTTCTGTGTCTTGGTACATGATTCAAATTCATTGTTAAAAAAGCAAATTTATGCCAGGCATGGTGGCTCACGCCTGTAATCCCAGCACTCGGGAGGCAGAGGCAGGAGGATTTCTGAGTTCAAGGCTTGCCTGGGCTACATAGTGAGCTCAGAGTCAGCCTGAACTACAAAGCAAGACCCTGTCTCATTAAAAAAAAAAAAAAAAGCAAATTCAATCCAATAGGAAGTGTATGGCACATGAGAAAATGAAGACTTAAGATGATTTTACAAAATACTACTACACTGTGACAAGAGCACTAACATAATTTTGCACATAATATATTTTTCAAATAATATTTATCTTGCTTCATATGGATTTAAGTTATGCCATCTTGGAGAATGAATGTCTTTTTTTTTTTTTAAGACAGGGTCTCACTTTGTAGTTCAGGCTGGCTCTGAGCTCACTCTGTAGCCCAGGCAAGCCTTGAACTCAGCAATCCTCCTGCCTCTGCCTCCCGAGTGCTGGGATGACAGGCATGAGCCATCACGCCCGGCGAGAATGAATGTCTTTTGAAGGAGGGTGTAGACATATGTTTGATATGAGGACTCCCACAGCAAAACTGAAGTAATGAAGGGTGCCATAAGGGTCTACCTTCCACTTACTGGGACAACGTATTGGACATCCACAGCTGAAAAGAACAATCCATTATAGCTCACAGTTTCAGGTGTTTCTGTCCCAGGTCAGCTGGCTCAAGGTCAGAAACATCACCATGGGAGAGCGCAGTGGAAGAAAGCTGATTAACTATTGGCATCAGGGCAGCAAAAATGGGGAGAAAAGAGCGGAAAGGGCAGGGACCACATACAGCTCCCACGCACATGTCCCGTTCCTCCAAGCAGTTCTTCCTAATAGTGCATTCACCTATGAAGTCTCCAGTGGCTAAATGCCATAATGCAGTCACCTCTTCAGGTCGTTCTCGTAATCCAGGTAGGTTGACAAGCAAGACCAGGTGGCACAGATAGGCAAATACATATCTGACTCCTGCTCATGGAAAGATGCTTCAGAAATGGCAGTTGAAATATTAAAATCTCAGGACAATTTTGTTCAAGTCCTTATTCTAGACTGAATGACTCAAATTTCTGGGCTTTTGCTATGGCTTATCATTACATATATGGGTTATTCTTCTGTCAGAAGATGTGAGATCCTATTATTAGATTGCAATAAGATACTCCTGAAGGGGAACTGAATCCTAAAACTAGGAAGTATAGCTTTTCCTTTTCTTTTCTTTCACGGGGATAAATACAATCCAGCTTTTTCTCTCTTATACTTCCCCTCAGTTATTTCCGCTCCTCTGCCACTAGTCTTCAGTCTAGGGGATTACTGAATGGGAAGCAGTCACACAGGATTCTTTGAACCCAAGGAAATGAAAGTCACCATGGCCTTCTTCGCTTCCTTCAGCCAGCTGTGCTATGGCAACATTGTCTCATGGACCTCTGCCCATCCCAGAGTTCTAGGAAGTAGATGTCAGCTGTAAGGCAAGCAGAGGCCAGAGGAGTTGAGTCTAGATAGCAGAACAAGCAATAGTCAAATGACTATGGCCTCTGTTCACTCGCCATAGGAAAAGAAAAATTCAGTTCACCTCAAGTGAAAGTACTTTGTGAATAGGAGGCTTAAGTTGTGGTAAAGACACAGTCAAAGAACACTTGATCAGAAAGTTCCTATCAGCTAAAAAAGTTATGAGTGTTGGATTCTATTTACTGTCATTATACAGTTCCTGTACTAAAGTTTGTGTGGCTGGTGGAATATGCCTTTGTTCTTCTATGATAATGGTACAACATGGGACTTACTTTGTTGTTTTAAAATATTAGGAAGAGGGGACTGGAGATTTAGCTCAGTGGTTCCAGCACCTGCCTTGCAACCCAAGGTCCTGAGTTCGATCTCAGTAACCACATACAACAATGCTGGGTTTGGTAACTCACGCCCACCAGCAATCAGTATCACATACCACAATGCTGGGCTTGATGGCTCCCGCCTGCAATCCCAACACTCGGGAGGCAGAGACAAGCGGATTGCTGAGTTCGAGGCTTGCCTGGGCTACATAGTGAGCTCAGGGCCAGCCTGAACTACAAAGTGAGACCCTATCTCAAAAAAAAAAAAAAATTTAAGAAGAGGAATTAAGTGTCATTATTTAAAGTAGTGAACTCTTTCCCAGCTATTTCATGTTTGTTGTTGAACTGACCTATCTGACATCCTGTGAAATAAATACACACAAACTTCCAAAAGGTAAGAAGACACATTTAAAAGAGCATTTTATCTCAGTATTCCTCACACCCTTGCCTATCATCCAGCATAGGCCTCGAGCTGCTCACACTTCTTTCCTTGACGTATTTAGCAGGGATATGCAATTTGGAGTCAAACAAATCTAGACTAGAATCTCAGTGTTTCCACTTAGAAGGCATCTGACTCCAAATCTGTTTCCCATGCTAATAATGCCTTTCAAATATTTTTTTGAAAACACTAACCTGACGTAATACTTACAAATTATTTAGCCTTTTTCCTCTACTCTTGTGCCTAAGACATAGTAAGGCCTCAATAAAAGTCAACCACTATTACAGAGCACCATTACATATCTGAAGTCTGCCTGGGTCACAGCAAGCAGAGTAATACCTTTCTCTGTAGCAGTAAGCCCACAGGATATGTTTCTTTGCAAGGAAGGAGTTAAGGAAAAGACCTCATTGATGGATAATAAAGAAAAATCCAGCAGTACAGACAAAAGTAATGGCCTCAGGGATAAGTAGTTACTTACTGTATTTATTTTCCAGAGAGGAATACAGATTATATATTTCATGAGCCAGATGGGAATAGTTATTTAATCTACAGTAACGACTACTCTAAATGGCTCTATTGAATCTCTACTTGAAAGTGTACTTCAGAAGAGTTGCAGGCTATGAGGGAATAAAGCAAGAAACAAATGCAATGGTTAAAGGATATTTTTGCTAAAGCTTAATTAAAGTTGAGATTTTGTACAATTCTGTGTATAATCTTCAAAAGACTTTTTTTTTTCTAAAAAAGAGACCAGAAAGGGTGCTATGAAATTAGCCTCAGAGCTATGTAGATTTTGAAGGGCCCTTAAGGAAAAAAAATGTAAAAAATATACAGATTTCAATTTTAAGCAAAGAATTGAAATTACTTTCTAGCCTCCCATACTTCCAGCAGCATTGGTACCTACTTGAAATGAACAACTGCTAAAGAAACAGCTGGGAGAAAGCTGTTACTGCAAAGCAAAGTGCAATATGCATGCTGTAATTAGTTTGCAATCATTACTCAGTCCACTGTTGAAGAAAAACCTTGATTTGATACACCAAAAACCTTCCCATCAGTGAACAAATTTCAGGACAATTCCTTCCTAAATGTGAATAGAACCTTCACCTCCACTGCAGCTGATGATGTCGTGATGATTTTTAAATGTGGTCAGTGATGACTGGACCATAAAGAGATTTTGTTTGTTTGTTTGTCTGTCTGTTTATTGGAAGTAAGAAGTACCCCATACCATAAGTGACCTTTTTTTTTTTTTGAGTGTTTGTTATAAGCTAGATTGAAGTTGTCCAAAACAAACACAACACAAGCCAGAGGTAGGCGATATAGACAGCGTCAAATTTACTATTGGCCATATATTGTGGGAAATGGGAAGGGAACATACTAGGACATTTGGATTAGGTTCTAGTCTCCTGTGAGTCCACGGCACACAGTGAAATAATATCTAGATAGAAGTGAGGCTTAGAGAAGCTGAGCTTGGGCCTGATCTATGTTACTCTGGGTAGCAAAAAACCCCAGGCCCTCACCTCCCACGGTCTTTATACAGTACCTCGAGTAACAAAATGTAACAAAGACTCAGAGGGCAGAGCAGACACCAGCAATGGAGTAGTTCCTCCTTGAAGCATCACAGCATGTGGGATGACCAGAGTCCTTGTTGTTACCAGAGGTGAGGGTGAGTTGAGTCCAAAGTTGTAGGGGGCCAGGAAGGACGTTCCTATTATTTCTCCCAAACAGGATTCTTTGCAACATAGTTAAGTCCAAAGTCTGTCTGCAGGAAGGCCTGGTTGTTTTGACCTTCTAATTATTTCTCCCAAACAAGATTGTTCCCAACTATATATATTTTTTTTTCTAAAAGAAACAAGTGAAATTAATTTCAATACCATGTTTTGTTTAACACAGTCTATTCACAACATTTTTGTGCCACTAGTGGCTTCATACTGAACAGTATAGGTCTGAGTGACTGGCATGGATTATATGCTTTAATTCTATAAATAATGTGTGACAGTAATGATGACTTCATTTTACATAGGAAAAGAGTGATGCACAGGAGAAATAGCTACTTCTCACAGACACACACCTGGAAGCTGGCCGACTTGGGAAGAGACTAGGGAGTCTGATTCCAGGTCTCTCTCCTGTGCGTGATAGCGTTCTTCCTGTGCACTAGTGAGTGTAGCTCTAAGACTGCACTGGCTCATCAATGAGAGAATTTGAAAATGATAATGATTACCATGAAAAAAGACAAATGACAATAAAAATGGCTTCCTTTTTGAGTTCTCACCATATCCACATTCCCTGAAGTAATTACTGGTATGGGGTCTGCCAACTTTACAGACAAGGAAACTGAAGGAAAAGACAATGGCTTTCAGAAAGTCACAACACAAAGATGTACTGCAACTTTGATTTAACCATAACTCATCTAACTCCATAAACGGAGTCACTAGTTTTGGTTCTACAACAGGTCTAACTAAATAGACAAAAGAAAATTCCACAATGAGTAGAAATAATAAAAATTTCTGAAATTTACAGTTGAAATAAGCAAAGAGAACGCATTTAAATAATTCAAGAGGTCCGGAGGGTTAGTTCAGTGGTTTCAGCACCTGCCTCGCAAGCACAAGGTCCTGAGTTTGATCCCTGGTAACCACATACAATGCTGGGTGTGGAGACTCATGCCCACCAGCAATCAATACCACATACCACAGTGCTGGGCGTGGTGGCTCATGCCTGTAATCCCAGCACTTGGGAGGCAGAGGCAGGAGGATTGCTGAATTTGAGGCTCACCTGGACTACATAGTGAGCTCAGAGCCAGCCTGAACTACAAAGCAAGACCCTGTCTCAAAAAAAAAAAAAAAAATTCAAGAAATGAAGTAAAAAGATCCTATGTTTATCACTATTAGTGAAGTTTAAAATTTTCTGAATACTAATTTTTGTAAGAGAAAAAAGGCATGAGCTTTCATATCTTATATCTAGTGTTCAGAGGGGAAAATTAACAGTAACTTTCTGGCCTCCAGAATTTCCATTTCATTATCCACTATGGTGGCTTTCATTTTTTAATTTTGTTTTGCCTTACTACTTATTCTGAAATTTCTACCCTAAGAACACATGTTTAGCATTAGGTGATAAAAAGTGACATATCAAACCAAGATCTTTAATCATTAAAGAAATATAAAGGAGATATCTCAGATATGATAAAAACCACATTGCACATGTATGTAGGTTGATGACTGTTTTTTCCAAAAGAGCAGTCACATAACAATAGATGCCCCAGATACATAGTTGTATATATTTTAAACACTACAGTGTTATCTAAGAATCTCTTTGTAGGGTTGCTTGTTCTTAATTAATCATAGAAGATTAGTTTCAGATAAGTGCCTTACCTTTTTTTTTTCATTATTCAGTAAACTTTATTGGTACATTATATACACAGCTCATGATCACACAAAACATTGGGGAATTTGTACCAATATGTGACACAGGTCAATTCTCATTTTTACCCACATCCCTGCCCACCCACCCCCTCCCCACCCCCTATATACATACTCATTTATTTTTTTTCAAATCATATTTATTCCTTCCCCTCATTATGTTCCCATACCTAATTTCTTTTGGATATTACAGAAACTATCATACATTCTAGAGCTCCTTTACCTCTACAGGTACTTATATCAAAGAAAAGATCCAGTATTTGCATATCTGTGTTCTATTTATTTTACTTATTAGTGTGTCTTCCAGATGTCTCCATTTGCACATAAATGAATCAATCTTGTCATTCTTTATGGCAGAGTAATACTCCATTTTTTAAAAAAACACATCTTCTTTATCCAGTCTCCAGTTGATGGTCATTTGGGTTGTTTCCAAGATTGGGCTATCATGAACTGAGCTGCTATGAACAGAGGTGTACATCTGTCTTTCCAATGTGATTTTTAAAATTCCTTTGGGTATATTCCTAAGTGCCTTACCTTTTTAGAAGACACTCAGTAGCAGACCTGAATGACAATGTATGGTTATGTGGGGCACATGAGAGAGGTGAAGAAAATTTGAACTTAGGCCATCTCAAAGAAAAGAAATGGAAGTTAAGTCACTAGGGAGAAAAGAAAAGAAGAAAGGACTTCAGCAGACCATTAAAAGTCACTGTCTTTCTGGCACATTATTAGCAATATGGAATTGAATTACTAGTCACTATTTTTGCAAAGACTTAACTTTCAAATTGTACATTAGCTTTGGCCTAAATTCTTTGCACTCTATCTCTCTCTATCCACTTAATCTTCTTTATTCCAAAAACAAATTACAAATTTATATTTCTAACTTAGATCTCTCCTTTGTCACCCAAAGCCATCAAAGCAACTTGGAGGTGACTGTGTATATATTCACCAAAAGCTACACACAAGAACACGTACGGAGCACCACAATAAAAGCCAACAGTGAGATCATCTTGTACACCAAAGAGAGTGGACAGACCACAACTAAGCTCAGGAAGGCAGAGAAAATTCACAAACAGGATGCTAAAAGACACAGAAGAATAGCACATATTTCACTATCCTGTCCAAATCCAATTTTGTAAAAGGCAAAACTGATATTTAATGTTAGAGATCAAGTATAATTATCTTGGACTGGAATATTTAGAAGGGGCAGCCAACAGACCTCTGGAGTACAACTGCTGTTTAATTTCTTGATTTGGGAGCTGATTACACAGGTGTGCAAAGTGCAAGATAACCCACTGTACTGTGCACTTTGTATACATTTATGTATATGAATGTATTTTTCAATGTATGAAAAGTCTAAGAACACATTGGAAGTGATCTTACAACTGATAAAGAACATAAATTATTTTATGTCCCCTAAATAAGAGTGACTTTTCACATTTACTGAGGTACCCTCCTCTCTTTGGACTTAGAAATCCAGGTCACAAGCCACCTTCTCAATGTCCTACATGCATTTTTGCAAAGTTGCCTATTTCTCTTACAACTTCTTCATACTCTGATACTTAATAACACTTGGGTTGTTAAATTTATCCAAGATAATTAATAACTACTAATTATTCCTTGATGATTCTGGGGAAATTTTTTTTAAACTGCTTTTCTGTTTACTTTCTCTACTTTAAAAGTAGAGAACTACATGGAAAAATGCCAACTGATTTTCACAAAGACTCCCAGAAGTGAAAAAGAGGTGGAAAAGAGGGAAAGAAAGAGAAGAGAGGAAATGGAGAAGGTAGTGGTAGAAGTAGAAGAAGGTGATGGTGGTAGATGAGGAAAGAGAAAAAAGAAGAGGAAGAAAAGCTGAAGGAAGTGGGAGGGGAAGGAGAAAAGAGGAGGGAAAAGAATCAGAGATGAAGGGAAAGGAAGGAAAGAAAGAAGGAGAGTGGAGGGCAGGGAAGGAGAAAGAGGCCTTATGTAGTGTACAAAACAGAAGGCAAATACATGCATGTGGAAGCGTCTTGTAATTTGCATTACTTGTTTTAGCCACTGGTCTCTCTTCCTGCACACTAGCTGGGCTGTAGGACTGAGTCATGAGAATAAAATGAAAAGGAAAATGTTATAACCAAGACAAATCAAATAACTAGCAAATACTAAAACAGAGAAGTCAAAGAAATGTAAATCCACAAGCCTGAAAGCCAAGTTTTGAGGGAGACAGAGAGAGAGAGAGAGAGAGAGAGAGAGAGAGAGAGAGAGACAGAGAGAGACAGAGAGAGAGACAGAGAGACAGAGAGGGAGAGACAGAGACAGACAGAGACAGAGAGAGGGAGGGAGAGGGAGAGAGAGAGAGAGAAGACAGCTATGGAAGTGGGCATCTGATTAACAGGAAGCCACAGTATCAGGTCGGTGGATGCCGATGGCCCCTGGAGGTGCTGAGGTGTTGGCAGAACACATCATTCAACACAGAGGGGACAATGAGTTTAGGCTTGGATGGATCACTGTCTCTGAGACTGAGCACATCAAGGGGAGAGATCCTCTCTTGCTGCCTTTAGGGTGATGGAGGCAGGAAGGGGCCAGGAAAAACTGCTAGTGCTGGAATGGGAGGGTAGAGGCTGCAGGGTGCACAAAGCCCAGGTGCAAATAACTGAGGCCAACGTCTCCATCTGGTACCACTCAGCCTGTTCAGAAGTGGACAGTCCAGCCACTCCAAAACAGGAAGCACAAGGCTGTGCCTCCATTCCCCTGTGCATGTGGAAAAACACTCAGGCTAGCGCCATTTTGGAGAAAAGAGCAAAAGGCCAGATCTTCAGAAGTTAGGACATTTTCCCAGAGCAGTCAAGTGTAGAGAGACTGTTTAAACCAAGGTTGAACATTGATAGAATTGAAAGGAGGCTATAAACTAGAGATTGCTTTTCAATTGACAAGTTTTAAGTTTCCTAAGCGTTAACAAGGTATGGGTTCCTAAGAAAGAAGTGTTTTATAGAAAATACTAACACTGTATTTTCTTTGCACATATGAGTTATGTAGGAGCACATCGTTCATCCTCCTACCCTAGAAAAGAACACCACAAGTAATTCATACCTAGTTAAATATTCCAAACAGAGAAATCTTTCCACCAAAATGTTTATTAGAATGCCATTTTTAACGTTAGCGCTTTTATGGAAAATACTTGAGGAAAACTTTAGAAAACAGTTTTCATCTGTTTCATCTAACAGAACAGATCAGTGACCACTACATATTTCATTGCATCTAATAAAACAGATTAGTGACCTCTACATATTTCCTCTACTGGCCAAGATTTTCAGCAAAATGGCAGCTGTGAAAGATAAGAAACATTCCAAGAAAAGATACTAAATACAAAGACCTGTACCCAGAATAAAATACAGTTGTGTAGCTCATGAAGGGAAAACATTTTCTCTCTTTAACACCATTACTTGGAAATTATATGTATGTTTATATGTTAGAAATATTACATAGGAACAAACCCACATTGTCAGATAAAAAGCTTTTTTTTTTTTCAATTGTAAAATGAAGTGACATGCAACAGAAAAGCACTAAAGTCTCTTTTAGTTCTAAATAGCACAGCTTGAGCATCAAATAGGACTCAGGATAATTGTAAAAAGAGTACTGTTAATATTATTGCAAATATTTGGTTTGGGTAGATGCAATGGTTTTATCTTTAGTGCCCCATTAACAACTCATAGAGTACCTTGAACTTAACAGTTATTGGCTATTGCTTAGTTCTTAGTTTTAAAAATCCTATGAACAGGGCTGGAGAGTTAGCTCAGTGGTTCCAGTGCCTGCCTCGCAAGCTCAAGGTCCTGAGTTCAATCCCCAGTAACCACATACAATGCTGGGTGTGGAGACTCATGCCCACCAATAATCAATACCACATACCACAGTGCTGGGCGTGGTGGTTCACGCCTGTAATCCCAGCACTCGGGAGGCAGAGGCAGGAGGATTGCTGAGTTCGAGGCTTGCCTGGGCTACATAGTGAGCTCAGGGCCAGCCTGAACTACAAAGCAAGACCCTGTCTCAAAAAAAAAAAAAAAAAAAGAAAGAAAGAAAGAAAAATCCTATGAACAATAAATCTAACTTCTTATAGCCAAATTTTGTAACAAAATGCTATGTACTTCTGTAAAAAATCCAGCTCAAGGGATACTACTTGATTTAAATCACTTTACAACTATTGCTTTAAAATATATATTTATATATATATATATGAATGAAAGAAATGAATTAGATATTCTCCATGATATCAATTTTTCAGTTCAATTTCATGCGTGAATTAATAATTCCAGAGTTACCAGAAGGAAAAGTTAACCAGTAAAATCTCTGAGTACAAAAGTTGAATAAACAGAACAATTGGTCCTACAGACCGATTATCACTTCATGATAGAACTAGGCTACCTACCCTTGAGTACTTGGTCTCTGTCTCCCTACTGTATAGCACAACCCTCTTTGAGATTGAGCTATGGGATGGATCCGAACTTTCACCTTATTGGTACCACTAATAACCAGAAACCAGCATACTCAGGCCATAGTCCTATTATTAACTAGTTGTGTGACCTTGAATAATCAATTATCCTTATGATGTTTCAGTATTTCAGTTCTCTTTTTTTAATTGAATTCTTTATTGGTACAATTTATATACATCTCAAAATCACATATAACATTGGGAAATTCATACCAGTATATGCCACAAGTTAATTCTCATTTTTACCCATATCCCTACCCACTCCCCCCTCCTCCCTCCTTTATACATGCTCTTTTATTTTCTTTCTGTATCATATTTATTCCTTCCCCTCATCACATTCCCACACCAAGTTTCCTATAGAAATATTCCACTCTATAAAAGCTGTCCTACTTTCTAGAACTCATTTGCA